>PISX010001940.1:0-84545 GCA_004024625.1 Mellivora capensis | reverse complement strand
CAAGTCAGGCTTTCTGCTCAGCGGGGAGGCTGCTTCTCCCTCTCCCTCTGTCTGCCCCCCCAAATAAATAAATAAAATCTTAAGAAAAAAAAATAAGCATGGAAATGTGGAACTATATTCCAAAGGAGACAAATAGGAATTGAAAGTAGAGTCTTCTAGGGAACAAAACAGGGATCCTGAGAGTGGGCAAGGCACAACCATAGGACTTTGCTATTTGATTATATGCTTGTTTCAATTTAATAAAAACAAAAACTAAGTGTCAAAAATTGTCTTCAGATTAAAGATGACTTCTAGTTTTCTACAAGAATGAAAGGGGAAATATTTACTTAAGGTGTCTGAAGGCTTGGACGCCTGGGTGGCTTAGTCGGTTAAGCGTCTGACTTCAGCTCAGGTCATGATTCCAGGGTTCTAGGATGGAGTCTGGCATTGGACTCCTTGCTCAATGGGGAGTCTGCTTCTCCCTCTACATTTCCCCCCTGCTCATGATTGCTCATGCTCTCTCAAATAAATAAAATCTTTAAAAAAAAAAAAAAAAAGGTGTCTGAAGGCTCTATTCAGATTATTTTCTCCAAAAAGGGGACAGGGAGAATAATTTTGAAATCTTACTTCTAGATAAGTGATTGGTGCTTTTGATTTTTTAAAAAGATTTTATTTATCTATTTGAAAGAGAAAAAGAGAGAGCATGAGTAGGGGGAAGGGCAGAGGGAGAAGCAGACTCCCACTGGGCAGGGAACCCAACATGGGGCTCGGATCCCAGGACCCTGAGATCACGACCTGAGCCCAAGGCAAATGCTTAATGGAGTGAGCCACGCAGGTGTCCCTGATTGGTGCCCTTTAAAGACAGAGCGGGATTAGAGCTTTTGTTTTTGTTTGTTCAACATCTACCAAAATGTCAAAATTCTTAGGGTACACTATGACATATTCTGTGAGGGCATACATGGTCTCAAATCTGATTCTGTATTGGCCTAGGAGCCTAGCACAGGGCCTGGGTACACATAGCAAGACTTGATGGGTTGAATAAAGGAAGATTAAAGAGGCAAAAAAATAAAGTAAAATCCCTGATTTTCCACTTCAGCAGTGACTTTTCTAGTATTTCTGTACAGACATTTCCCACCTAGTCCTCACAGTTCCAAGACCCCGGGGACAGAGATCTGCAGGGCAGTGGCAGGAATGGAAATCCGAGCTCACAAGACACTTCCTGGCTTTAACAGACTGCGAAGGGTTCTCCCCTTCCCTACACAGTTCTTGGATTTGGATTTTATCAAGAGGTTCTCTGAGGCAGGAGGAGGGGCTATAACACCATTTGGAACTGAAGAAAGTTTACATTTTGATGTTTGTGGAGCTCTACTCCTTAGACACCAGGCAGGCTGGATATTTGCTGCCCGTTGGGTTTCAGAGGAGCAATTCTTATCCAACAAATGGGGAGATGGTCTCCACCTCCACCTCTTTTGCAGGTCATTGCAAGGACTGCGAGTGAGAATGGATAGGAAGGTGCAGAAGTACTGTCAACCCAGTCATTATTCAGGAAGTCAGACACATTAGACCCCAGGGAGTCAGTCAGTCAACGTATTAAGGGAAGGGTTGCTATGTTTGAGGCAAATTAGTTCTGACTCGTGCTCAAAGGGGTTAATAGCTGAAGGAGGGTGTCCATTCAGGTAATTTCATTCCACCCAGTCTGTACCCAATGTCCTACCACCAAAGAGGGCTTTTCCTGCCTTCTCAAATTTCTTGCCCTTTCTCCTCTAGAAGCTGCTGAGTCTCTACCCTCCCCCTCCAACACCACAAGAGAACTTTAAATTTTTGTAACTAAGAGAAGTGCATGTCCAACATCCAACACTCAAATCACGTTCACCATGGACTCAAGACACATCATCCCATCCTCTGCCCCCAATGCCCAATCCAGGCCCTGCTAGACTGGCAGTGCTGGGGCACCTGGGAAAGCCTGAGGATTAGCATTTGGGTCAGCACCAGGGAGCAGGACAAGATGAAAGTCCAAATCCCTCAAACTGCAACCTGGGCGCCCCTCCTTCGTGCTGCCCTGTCCTTGGTGCTGGGGACGGTCAGTAGTAACCAGTTCCATTTCTGGCTGCCTCAGCTGAAACCTAGCAAGGGAGGTAGAACAGGAGGCATAGATGATGAGGCACAGTCCAGCTCCAGAAGTTCAGCAGGGGAACATGTGGTTCATGGTCCCCTTTCTTAAAGTGGGGAGCTTTAGACTTTTAAATTGAGCCCCCAGCCTTGATCTGGTGCCTTTCCTTCAGAATACTGTGCATACTAATCAGCTGGGAATTTTGTTAAAATGCAGAAACTGATGATTCAGTGGGTCTGAGGTGGAGCCTGAGATTCTGCACTTCTTCTTTTTTTTTTTTAGATTTTATTTATTTATTTGACAGACAGAGATCACAAGTAGGCAGAAAGGCAGGCAGAGAGAGATGGAGAAGCAGGACTCCTGCTGAGCAGAGAGCCCGATGTGGGACTGGGCCCCAGAACCCTGGGATCATGACCCAAGCCGAAGGCAGAGGCTTTAACCCACTGAGCCACACTTCTAATGAGCTCCCGGGTGATGCTGAAGGTCTATGGACCACAGTTTGAGTGCAAGGCCCTAGAGCACTCATTTCTCTGAGGACTGAGGACTGATCCATAAGCCCCATAAGGCAGGGATCTTGCCCATTTGCTTAGTGATGTATTTCCAGTGCCTACACAGTGCTTTGCACGTTGAATAAGTACTTGTTAGAGGAGTGGCCAGTGCTTCCTTATCCATAGGAGCTGGGAATAATCTCACACAGCAGACCAACCCCCCAACTGAATACAATCATGTGCACACTCCTACCAGCCTCTGGGATGCAGCAGGTGGTAGCATTTTGCTAGGCCCACTATGTGGCTTAATCACATCCTAATCCCACTTCATGAACCTTTGCTTGATAACTGACAAGGGGCTCACCCCGTGGCAACCCAAGATCCCATACAAAGCTCACCCCATCTCCCCAGATAACTCCCCCAGGTCACCAGCCAGCACACCGAGCCCAGAGAAGAGTTCTTCTTTCTTTTTAATCAAGCCAGCTTTAATTAAAAAAAATAATAACCCAATAAGTCCTACGTTTTTCAGATGTTGGGGCAGCCCACCAGCCCCCCTTTCAGTCCGGAGCCCCTGGTCCTGCTCGTCTCGGAGATCTGGAAGAACTGTCCTCCGGGACTGGAATAACGCAGCCAGGTGTGTCTGTTTGGAAGGGGCTCTCTCTCCCAATAAGACAGGTGCAGACGGGCAAGGGAGGGGTGGGGGCAAGTTTGCGAGGAAACGGAGCAAGACAGCAAGGGAGTCAGGAACCCAGGAGTCTGACCTCTACTGTGTTGTGAAAACATAAGGGAAGGCGGAAGAAGTTTGGAGCCAGTCGAGGAGGAGGCGTGAGAGCGAAGGTCTGGCTTCCAAAGGCTCAGGGTTCACCAGGAGCTGGGGAGGAAGCTCGCCCGCGGCGATCCAGCTCCGGGACTTGGGACCCGATACGGCGCCCCTGGGGGGAGCGACCGGAGGAGGGCTCACAGTTGGGGGGGGGGGCAGGGGGTGGGTCCGGGGGAGAGACGGCGGGAGGGTGCCCGGCTTGGGGGCAGCCAGGTGTCACAGGTGCGCTGGCTCCCCGAGGCGCGCTCCGAGACGGGCAGAGACGCGCGGGGCGGGCGGCCGCGGCGGCTCACAGGTAGCGCTCGAGCCCGGCCGCGTAGCCCGGCGGCCGCAGGTAGGCCTCCCCGGGGCCGAGTGGGCCGAGCGCGGCGGCGGGCCCGGCCAGCGCCATCAGGGGCTCGGCGGGGAGCGGGCCGGAGCCGGGGCGCGGCGCGGGCAGCCCCAGGCGCTCGGGGCCGGACGAGTACAGCGGCGGGGAGGCGGCGGCTGGGCAGGGCGGGAAGGCGGCGGCGGCGGCGTCGGGCGCGGGGCAGCAGGGCGGCTCGGTGGCGCCCAGCCCCGCCAGCTCGGGCGGCAGGCTCACCAGGCTGTCGACGCTGAAGAGGCGCGCGGGCGGCGGGGGCCCGGGCGCGGCGGCGGGGGGCGGCGGGGCGAGCAGCGCGGGGCCGGGCGCGGGCGCGTAGGGCGCGTAGGGGAAGGGCGGCGGGCCGGCGGGCAGCGCGGGCAGCGCGGGCAGCTCGGCGCGCTTGAAGCGCTTGCGGCGCCGCAGGAAGCTGCCGTTGTCGAACATGTCGGCGGCCGCGGGGTCGAGTGTCCAGTAGTTGCCCTTGCCCGGATTGCCCGGCTCGCGCGGCACCTTGACGAAGCAGTCGTTGAGCGTCAGGTTGTGGCGGATGCTGTTCTGCCACTTGCGCGGGCTGTCGCGGTAGAAGGCGAAGCGCTCGGTGATGAAGCGGTAGATGGCGGCCAGCGTGAGGCGGCGGCCCGGGGCGTGCGCCAGCGCCATGGCGATAAGCGCGATGTACGAGTAGGGCGGCTTCCCGCGCTGCAGGGGCCGCCGCCGCCGCCGTCCCGGGCCCGGCGCGGGGGCGGGCTCCGGCTCCCCGCGGCCAGCGGCCGCCTCCTCGGGCTCCGGCCCCGGCTCGGCCCCGGCGAGCGGCGACGGCGGCGGCCCCGACGGCGCGACCGAGGGCAGGGCGGGGAAGCCCGAGAAAGCGGCGGGCGGCTCCATGTCGTTGCGCCCAGTCATCGGGATGCGGCCGCCCCTGCCCCCGCAGCTCGGAGAGAGCAGGGGCCGACGACCCGCCTTAAATGGATGCGGCACCCCCTCCCCTGCCCCCTCCCCCGCCCCAAGCCTGGGGAGAGGGCTCGGATCTTCCTCCGGGGGCCAGCGCCTCCTCCCTGAATGCTCACAGTCCCCTGCCACCTACATGTCGCCCCTCCCTTGGTCTCTTTCCTTTGGGTCAGTCCTTCCAGACCCAGCCTCAATCCCTTCACCATCTCCACTGGGTAGGTCCAGTCCTGGCCCCATCCGCCGACCCCCCCCCACCGCCCCGCCCCTCAGCGGGCCTCTCCCTCACCTCCCCCCTCTTTGGGTCAATGCTAATCACAAATCCACCCACTCAGTGTACTCTTTGGGGCCCCCTCCCCACTATGCTCCTCCCCTATCCTGTCCCCTGGGTCATTCTCTCTTAGCCTTCTCCAGGTCCTTCCTACCCCAGATGGGGTAGAGATGAAAGTCCCCCAGGACCACCTTGCCAGCCTTCAGCGTCCTGACACTGTGCTGGTCTTGGACATTAAAAGGGTACCGTAGGGGCAATGGCAGAGCAAGAAGGCCTACTTTGTCCTGGGAGAGGATATTTGGTGGCTCCAGGGTCACTACCTCCTCTCTCTGCTACCTCCCACACAACCTTGTCCTGTCCAAGCCATTTGTAAGCATCCTTTGAAAACACAAAATCCTGAAAAGTGATCCAACTAGCATATTTGGGGACCATGGGACTGGCTGCTTTAAAATCAAGGGCCCCCAGTAAGTCCATAACTTGAAGTTGCCTTTCTGGCTGCCTCTTGTCCGTGTGCCTTCTGTTCTAGAGAAAGTGCTCCCTTTCTCTCTCTCTGTCTCTCTTTCTCTCTCTCTCTCTCTCTCTCTCTCACACACACACACACACACACACACACACACAGCATACACTCTGTGGAGATGCACAAAACACAGGCCTATACAACCCAAAGTTCCAAGGACCAGTTGCTGGGTCAGAGAGAGACCCCCAAGTGCTTCCACAGCCTGGAGGTGTGAGAAAACTGCTTACTGACCCCAAAAAGCCACACTCACATTTCACTGGGGAGGGTGAGGGTTGCCTTAGCAGTTTTTATTAAAAACTCACTCTGGGAAACTCCACCTACTACCACCATTCAGAGGTGATGTCTCTCTGAGTTTATTTCAGGAAATCTCTCCAAAGTGACCGGAGAACCAGCCCTAGCTTGAAGGGAATCAAAGGATGAAGATGGCTTGCCTTAAAGAGGCTTGTCTTGGGGGACAGGCAAGATCAAGGGAGCAGGGCTGAGGATAGGTGAGACAAGTGAAGGAAGGGCCAAGGCAGAAATTTAAGGGGGCACAAACTCTCAAGGTGGTGTGAGTGTGGGACTGGCACTTCAGAGCCTCCTTAAATGGGGGACCCTAGATGCCTCATTCATCAGATTCTGGCCCTGGTGTGGGAGCCCTGGGGTGCAAATGACCAAAGCTAGCTACTGCAGGCCTATGGCGAGGGCTTCCAAAGCCAAACGGGAAGCTCAAGCCCCCAGTCTCCAGCTCCATAAAGTAGCAGCACCAATACTGAATATTTCATTCGCTGCAATGCCCTGCTTCAGGGCAAACACCTTGTGAAGTCAGCACCGTTACAATCTCTGTTTTGCAGAGAAGGAAACCAAGGCTCGGAGAGGTTAAGGGATCTTTCTAACTTCACACAGCTAGTAGGCAGCAGGGCCGGAATTAACCCCGGAGTTCAGAGCACCAGCTCCATGACTCTCCTGAGAACACCATACTTTACAGTTGAGACTGCAGAAATGACTTTGTCTAGAGTTGCTCCAGCTCTCAGCAACTTTGGCTGCAGAGTTGAAGCCTGGCCTCTCTCCTGACCCCCAGGTCAGCATATCCAGTGTCCGCAGGACATCAGCCTCAACCCCGTGTACCCCTGACCCCATCACAGTAAATGGGCCCTTGCCCCTCACCACACAGAGCAGGAATAATGAACATCATTTTGGGCTCCTCTTCCCCTGTCACTCCCTCCATTCCAGCCATCTGCAAGTCCTGTCACTGCCACGTGGACCTCAAATCCACCCCTCCTTCAGATGTCCTGGCCTCAGTTTAGCCCACATCACTCACTGAGCACTGCCGTGCCAGGCCCTTTGCCAGCGCTCAGGGAAGACTGAAATGGAGAGACTCTTGATCTGGTGGGGAGATGGACAGAGACAATTACCGGTGTGGGAGAGGGGGGCAGAGAGGGCTGTAGAAGCAGAGGGGAAGGAGGAGATGACACTCGGCGACTGAGAGACGACCCCCCAACCCTACAACCGTGAGGATCAGCCTGGATTGTAGGCACACAGTTCCTGCCCTTGTGCCCTCCACATTACGTTCTACTGCTGAGCACAAGCCTTACAGAACACAAGACAGTGCGGGCACCGTGAGCAGCTCACCAAAGACGAGTAACGGCAACAGCAAGGAATCCGTTTGCAACATCCATGTGACCTGGGCCCATTTGCTCTTTGGAGCCTCAGTTTCCTCATCTGCCAAAGGGGGGCAATAACGAGCCCTGCCCACATTGTTAAGAGATTCAAATGAGATCATGTATGAAAGGTGCTTGGCCCACAATGGCACTTGCTAATGGGAGACTTTTTTTTTTTCCTGCTACCCAATTGGCATTTCCAGCATTAAATCAGGAAAGGAAGGAAAGAGGCAGTCCAAGAAGTGACTTCAGAGCCTGCATATTTTCAACCAGGCGCAGCATAAACCTGTAGCTGGACTGAGGCACAGAACCAGAGCCACACTCTTTCCCACCTTTCCTTGGGGCCAAACGCCCCTCTGGAGGCCCCTTACCACAGCCTGTCTCACACCTACAGATTTGCTAGGGGTTGGGACAGGGGGGTTATGGAAAATGGCTCTTATTAACTCCCATGGCTTGCTGCAATTTTCTTATACTTTCAATTTGCCAATCCATGTGTAGAGCCTGGGACATAGTATATGTTCAATAAATGATACTGAATGTGCACTTAGCTATGCTCCTCCTGGGGAGGGTGGGGGCAGGAAATGGAGCCCAAGGGGTGAGAACCCAGACTTTTCCAGTTCTCTCTGCCTGCCCGTCCCCCCACCTCCCACCCCTGCTGGGCCTGCTTCCCGGAGCTGAGCAGGCCAGGCCGGTGTCAGGGGGTGGCCCAAGGGCTAATCCGTGTTTTCAGCGTGGCTGGGCCCTCTTTTCACAGGCCCTGGGCCGGACGGGATGCGGCTGAGCATCCGGGCATAAGATGGCCAGTGAAGGCAGCCCCTTTCTCATGGGCCTGGATTCCAGGCGGCCCAGCGTCTGAGTGGAGCCCCTGGGGCGGGAGGAACACAGTGGCTGGGCTGGGCAGTCCTTTGTCTGACCACGCTGGGTGGATATTCAGGCTGGCAGGAGGGATTAATGGCCAGGGATTGGCCCTGGGGCCGGCCTTCCCACTGCCCTTTGGAGGCCAAAGGCCCAGGTCAGGGCACACAGCGTTGATGGCTCCCTAGATAGGAATGGAAATTCCCACCCTGTCCAAAGCTGTTAGCATCAGCCCCCAAGGCTCCCTGCCTCCAGCCCCACCCCTACAGAGGCACCATGAGCCAAGATGGGCTTCGAGGCAAGGAGCAAAGGGTGGGGGCCAGACTTTCCCAATCATTCTCCCTGGGAAAGTCCTTTTAGGTCCTTGCCCGAGATGCATGGCCCCTCTAGGAGGACCTATGACTGCCGCTCCTGAGCTCTGGAGAGAAAGAGCTGTGTTAACCCAGTGAGTCCAAGGGGCCAGCCTGAACTGTCACCAAGCTTCTTAAGGCTTTCTGGAATATTCCTCAAATACTACTAGAGACCACTCTAGAGACCACTCTAGAGTCATTTACTCCTTAAGCCCCTCATCACAGCATCATGGATCAAATAGCCCAGAGGCTGAAGAAAGGGTTCAGGAACCAAAGAAACTTTCAGAGACACCCCACATCACCCCAACCATCCAGGGATTCTGAGGACTGCTGCAGGGCCTCTTCCCTCTTCCCCCCAAGACTAGAACTACCCAAGATACTGCTCCTTCCTCAGGAGCCTGGGGCAGATGCTTCCAACCTGGCTGGAGGTGGTTGGGCTCCCATTCTGGTGTGGCCTTTTCTAGCCAAACTGCTCCTGAAACAAGTAATGAGGGCAGCAGCCCCAAACTTACCCACAGGGCCAGACCCCTGTGGAGTGTCCTCTGGGCTAAGGGGCCTGAGCAAGGCTCAGGAAAGGGAATAAGATCAGGCCTGACAGGACGCCTGGGTGGCTCAGTTGGTTAAGCGGCTGCCTTTGGCTCAGGTCGTGATCCCAGCATCCTGGGATCGAGTCCCACATCGGGCTCCTGCTCAGCAGGGAGCCTGCTTTTACCTCTGCCTCTGCCTGCCACTCTATCTGCCTGTGCTCGCTCGCTCTCTCTCCCTATGTCTCTGACAAATAAATAAATTAAAAATAAAATAAAATAAAATTCTCATTTCCTAGTTTAAAAAAAAAAAAAAAAAAAAAGATCAGGCCTGACTCTGGGGAGAGCATCAGAGAAAAACCCATGAGGAGGATGCCGCTGTGTGTGACTCTTCATTCTACAAGCACTTCTACTGGGCAGATCCCAAGGATCTGTGTCCAGGCTGCCTCAGGTGCCGGGCTGGTGGAGAGTCAGACTGTTCTTGTCTTCACTGTGCCCAGGAGGGGACAGCCACTCCCCATATATGGTGGTCAGTGTGTGATGTGGGCAGAGACGGGACCGTAGGGGCCCAGACGTGGGACCTCAGCCAGACTGGAAAAGTCAGGGAAGCTTCCTGAAGGGGGTAAATCCCCAGTGGGCCATATTGGCAGGCCTCAGGCTGAAATAGGGCTCATTCTGATCCTCTCTGTCACTGCACATACCTTATCGACTCTTCATGGATCTGTCTCCCACACTAGATTGTATGCATTGTGGGCAGGTACACATGTCACTCATATGGGGACCCTGGGCACTTAATGCAGGGCCTGGCACAAGCGGATGGTGTATAAACATGTATCATGTGGCTGGAAGGATGGCTGGATATCAGAACAAGAACACCGAAGGGACAAAGATCTGAGAGCAAGAGAATATGACCCATTCCGGGAAGTCCAACACTTACTGCGTTTTTCAACGGAGAATTATGTGAGTGAATATATACAAAGTTGTTGGGACACTGCCCGGCCCGCCTCAATGCTGTGTGTTAGCTGTTGTTCGTTGTTGCTGCTATTAGTGTTATTACTCCCTGTGGTTAGTAGGGAGTTCCAAGGGACGGAGACAGCGAAAGTAGATGGGGTCAGGCTGTTGATGACTTTATTTGCCAGGCTAAGGAGCTCCGAACTTTTGAGACAACAGATAGCCTTTGGAAGTTCTTCAGGGGAGTGAAATGGTCATATGGCTTGTTGTGACCAGTGTGGCCGCAGAGAGACTACAGAGGGAAGGAGCTGAAGGCTGAGACCAGATGGAAAGCTGAGCAGACAGTGAGGTAAGAACCAAGGCTCCACCTCTGGGGAAGCATGGGACCCCTCATTCCCATTCACTCCAGGATAGAGAGGAGCCCTCCAGCTGCCCACCTCAGACAGTGGCTTAGGTGTCACTCCACTGCCACATAGCCCAGGAATGGGCCATCACCCCGTCCATCACCGTGGGCCCCTCTCTCTCCTTCTCCAACCACCAACAGTCACCCAGACCCGTCAGTTCCCAGCAGTTTCTCTCAGACCCGTTCTCTACTCTCGTGCCTCTGCCTGGCGGTTGTTCAGGCCAATACCAGTTCTCACAGTGCCCAGGGCAGTAGCTTCCTGGCTGCTCTCCCAGCCTCCCCCTCGGATTCCCCCTCTCCTCAGCAGCTCGAGCGATGCCCCACTCCGCAGCCCTGCTTGAGCACCTTCGGGGGCTCCCCTGACTGGCGTGGCCAGACTCGTGGCCCCACTGCTCACCAGTCGCCTGTGCCCGCTTCCCCTCCATGCTCACACACGCTCTGCAGGGCCACTTTCAGCCAAGGGCCAGGGCCTCTCCCACTCTGAGCCTTTGCTAACTGAAATGAGCACAGCCTGCTTTGCCAGCTTTAGATACAAATACAGTCTCACTTATTTTTCCGACCAGCCCTCGATCTCCTAAGCCCTTTATGAACAAGACGTCCCATCCCTCCCTCTGACAGACTCCCCCAACTGGCCTGGTATACCCCTCCTTGCCCTTTAAGGGCCGCTCTCAGAAGATAACCACTTTATCTGCTGGAACACACTGCCCAGTGTCCCCCTCCTCGCCCGTCCCCAGGCAGAAGGCCCACCGGCACCTCTCGCCCAACCCTACCCAGAGAGACTGAGCGCACGCCCCGCATCTCCCTCACTCTGTGCCCTGTTCCTCCTTGGGTCTGATGCCAGGCTGCAGCAACAAGGCTCCATGAGCCTCGCTGAGTGACTGAGGACCTGGCTGAGTGAATGAATGAGTGAATGATGCATGAACATCTAACAAATGACCACACATGTCTGGAAAGGCACAGGATCCTGGTGCCTGGTTCCAGCGAGGACTGTGCCTTGTGCCTCCCCTGCCTCTCTGCTCAGCTCTGCAGCCCTGGGCCGGGACCCCCCACGCGGTCCTTGCCCCTGCAGGGTCCAGGCTGGGTTCAGGCTCAGACTCAGATAACGTTGGCTCAGCCCTGAGGGTGTAATTCCAGCCGCTCCTAAACCACGCCCCCGGCATCTGAAGTATGTCCCCTGTCATTTCCGGCTGTCAGCATCTGTGTTCCGCCATCTACCTCGTCCCCCACCCAGGGCAACCTCAGGGCTCATAGGCCTCCCTGCTTCTCATTTCCAGGGACGCTGAGGGGGGACTGGTCCCATCGGCCAGGCTGGCTGAGCCGAAGAAGCCTGGGCAGGAGAAGAGTGAGTCTGAATCCACTGCTAATTGCTACGTGACCCTGAGCTAGAGGTCCAGCTGCCCTGGTTCCTGCCAGACACATAAGCCCGTAGTGCCCAAGGAGTTCTGTGATGCCCCAGGCCGGGCTTCCCAGCCTGCGGGCTCCTGAGCCCAAGGAAGGCATCTGGAAACCAAGTGGCCCCCAGAGCTATCTGTCAAGGGGACAGACACTGTGTCTCACACATAAGGATGAAGGCTTTCCAAATGGAGATTGGTGCTGCCGTGATGGGTAAATACCCACATTGTAAAGTTTTGAGTCTGTGGATACTGAAAGTACAACTGCTCTAAAATGGAGTCACTGGGAGGTATTTTGCCTCCCGGTTCTTAAACCACTGCTTTAGTCCACAGTACGCCTTCTTTACGGTTTTGGATATGGAGCTCCAGACAGAGAAGAGACGCACCTCATGTCCCAGAACAAGTCAGTACAATGCCTCGGACCCTGACCACTCCCATCTCCACCCCCATCTCCGTCTGCTCCATACAGACTCAACAGTGTTTATTAAAGGCCTGCCTTGTGGCAGACTCTATGCCAGACACGAGAGAGCCAGTGAGGACCACCCGCTGTCCTACCCGCGGGGGCTGATGTTGTCTGGGAGGTGGATAGGCATGAGGCAGGGAGAGAACACAGTGAACAAAGATTTTGTCTGACTTCCTAGAGAACCACTGAAGGACTGGAATGACTCCTTATGACATGAGGAAGCCATGTCATAAGATCCCCGTTGTTTGCAGTGTGGAAGCTGGACGGGGAGTAGTTCATCATTTAGGATGTTTTTGGCGGCAAGTAACAGAAAACATCAACTCAAAGTGATTGAGGCTGGAAGGAAATCTATTTTCTCCCTGACAAGAAGGTCAGAGGGAGGATGCGGTTAGGGACCCGGCTCCCCTTCTTGTCTGTGATTCTTTTGGCTCTGCTATCCCTCATGGGTCGACTCCATCTTCAGGCTGGCAGCAAGATCATGACAACGTCCAGAACTACAACACAGAGTTCCAAGTGTCCACAAGAGGAGAGGTTGTCTCTTTCTACGCAGGGCCCCTTCCCCCCTCGCGCCCCCACCCCGTGTCCCCTCAGCGCTCATTGGACAGAATTGGGTCACTTCCTGTTCCTAAACAACTTCTGACAAAGAGGAATAAATGAGAGGTTTGACCAAGGCCGATCAGAACCTACCTTCTCCCACAGCTGGGGATGGCTGACTGGCCCATGAGACAGGTTGCTGCGTGAAAGGCAGTAGATACTGAGAAAAAAACAGGTTCTCTGAGGAGGGAGGAAGAGAAGTCCTCAACAATGTCTGCTACCAGGAGAGAAGAGAGAAGCATGGAAGCCCAGACGGGAGTCGCTTGACGGGAGTCGTGTGTCTGTCTCCCCACTTGGCTCTCAGCTCCTGGAGGACAAGGCCTGAGACTCATGTTCTCTGGATCTGGGCACAGGAGTCCCCAAAGAGGAAGAAGAGGAAGAGGAGTGTTGGAAAAGGCAGTGTGTTTCCACAGTAGGAAGCACGGACTCCCATCTGAGGTGCGTCCCCAGCAGCGAGCAGGGAGGAACACCCCTGTGGAAGGTCATCGGGCTGGGCGACCCAGGGCAATCATCTTGATCCCCTGGAGCCTCAGTTTCCCCTTCTGAGAACTGGGATGTTCTCGTTCTTCAGTAACATCTACCTCCCTGCGGAATATTCAATCCCTATCGCTTTGGATGAACCTCAGGGAGGATGATGAATGTGGACGAGGAAGAAGGGGGACAAGAGGGAGTCACAGGCAGGTAAAAAGACAAATCAGCTCCGACCAGCCTGTGAGATTAGGTGCATCTCATTCCAGCTCTGCCTTCCACGACAGGCTGGCAATTTGAAATTGGCCACAGTGGGAGGTTTTACACCACAGAAATGGGCAAATGCCACAAACCAGAACCTACACCCCAACCCCAGCCAGCTGTTAAACATTCACCAGCCCACCCTTCGGCAAGTCTCTAGGGATTAAAATAATAAAGCTCAGACAAGACTGATATGCTCCTTTGTGGCTTGTCAGGAAACTCCAGGGACAGAGGGACTAGCTCACACTCATAGGAGCCCTGTGTCTGTGCCTGGCAGGAGGACAGAGCCCTACATAAAAGCTCTAACGCAGCCTTGGGCCTGACCCTCCATACTTTCTCCTAAGTTGTAATGCTATCTTCCCACTGGTTGAATCAGTGATGCCCCTGCTGGGACTTCATCCAGAGGGATGGGCTCCATAATGCACGTTCAAGGATGGTCATCACTGGGTTATTTAGGATAGGGGAAAGTTGAACCTGAAGCCCTACAGGAAGGTGGGGGTCCATTCCTCGAAACATCAGGCAAACACTGAAAGAAAATTTGGGGGACGTTTTTAATGACATGAGGAAATGTCTGTGACATAAGTTTAACATAAAAAACAGGGTACTCGGGGTACCTGGGTGGCTCAGAGGGTTAAGCCTCTGCCTTCTGCTCAGGTCATGATCTCAGGGTCCTGGGATCGACTCCCACATCGGGCTCTCTGCTTGGCGGGGAGCCTGCTTCCCTCCACCTCTCTCTCTGCCTGCCTCTCTGCCTACTGGTGACCTCTGTCAAATAAATAAATAAAATCTTAAAAAAAATAAAATAAAAAGTAAAAAACAGGTGCATAAGTATGCAGCATGATTCTGACATTTACGTATACATACATGCATAAAAATGGAAGAGCCAGAAAATACACCAAAATATCAATGTTTTTTCTGTAGGTGATGAGTTTCGGGTGATTTTTCCTTTTTTTCCCTTTAGGAATTAGAACTATAATATTATTATATTTAATAACCAAGTTGTGTTTTGAGACATATTCACTTGTCTGTGTGTGTGTGTGTGTATGTGTGTGTGTGTGTGGTAAAACTGCAATAGAAGTTCTTTTAACTTATACAAATTGAATACACCAGAAACTAATAGCAATGATTGTCTCAGTGGAAGACAATGGTGCGGTTATGGGACAGGAGTGAGAAGGAGACTATCTCTGTACCATTTGCAGCTTTTGAACTTGGAATCCTGTTAGTATATCTTCTGTTCAAAGACGAGTTGATGAAACATTTTTTTATTTTTATTATTTTTTTATTTTTAATTTTTTTTAGATTTTATTTATTTGACAGACAGAAATCACAAGTAGGCAGAGAGGCAGGCAGAGAGAGAGGAGGAAGCAGGCTCCCCGCTGAACAGAGAGCCCGATGCAGGGCTCGATCCCAGGACCCTGGGATCATGACCTGAGCCGAAGGCAGAGGCCCCAACCCACTGAGCCACCCAGGTGCCCCAATGAAACATTTTTTTAAAAGACTTTATTTATTTACTTGATAGAGATCACAAGTAGGCAGAGAGGCACACAGAGAGAGAGAGAGGAAGGGAAGCAGGCTCCCTGCGGAGCAGAGAGCCCAATGCGGGGCTCAATCCCAGGACCCTGGGATCATGACCTGAGGCGAAGGCAGAGGCTTTAACCCACTGAGCCACCCAGGTGCCCCGAAGAAACTTTAAAAAAAAAAAATAGGCATGAAGCTTGTATGAGTTCTTTAACCAGAGTGTTTCTTTAACCAGAAACCAGCCCCAATTCACAGATGAGGGAACAGGTGGAGGGAGCTGCCCGGAGGCACCCAGCCAGAAGACAGGCCCCAGCCGCAGGGCTCTTCAGCTTTCTCCATCCCGGAGTGCATTTGACACTTGGCGTTTTCAAAGTATTGCTTCCCTGCAGATTCATTACCACTTGGTAGATGCAGAAACTGAACACACTCAGGCTCAGAACCCCCTGCCTCACCCAGATTTCCTAGAGCACTGGCTCCCCGCTTCCCACTGGGCCCCCTTCTCATACTGCCCCCCCACCCCACCCCATCGGCCAGGTCAACCTAGTCTCCACAATAATCTGTTAAGGCAGAGATCCTGTAGAATGACCCAATGAGGCCCAGAGAGGGTGATCACTTGCCCCAAGCCCCTCAGCTGACCCTGTGTCTCCCAAAGGACTAGAACCCAAGGAAGAGCCCAGAACCTCAGGCTGGGAGAAAGAAGGGCCTCTCACAGAGGCAAGAAGTAGCATCTGGAATGGTTTATGCCTTTGGAGCCAGCGTGCAGTCATTAGTTGAGTTTTGGCATATGTTTGGGGGCAATAACTGCATTTTTCCCCCCAGGATACATTGTGAACCGCCTTTGCTCCGAATGTAATGAGTACGTTTCCTAGGAGGGCGGTGTTTGCACTCCTCGCAGGCCTGCTCTTCTGCCGTCTGCTTGGCGTTAGGCTCCCTGCCTTCCTATTTTTAGACAGGTCCAACAGCCCTAGGACCAGCCTCAGGAAGCAACTGCACGCCTGGCCTCCTGGAGGGACCAAGGGCCAGTGGGGCAGCCTGCAGGGGAAAAGACCACTTGCTCCAGGGTTTTACTGTGGTCAAGAGGCACTTCTTTTCTTCCCAGTTCAAAGACTTCACCCTGGGGATTTTCCTAGCTTCAAAAATGGAGGTCTTGTTATTGTTTTCGGTTTTGTTTTCTCTTCCCCACAGAAGTTACATGGCTGGAAAATACAAATAAATCCATCCCTTGTGTCTCTTCCCTCCAGCCCCAGGCTGCCACTTTCTCTCATTCTCCTTTGGGCTCTTACAGAGTTAGCTTCTTCTGCCTACAATACCATTCCTCCTCTCTCTCTGCTCCCACCCCATCTGAAAAACTCAGCTCAGACCACCTCCTCCAGGAAGCATTCCATATGGCCCTGAGCTCCTTCTCTGTCTTGCCTACAGCTCCTAAGCTTCCCTCCAGCACAGCCATGACCACACTCGTTAGGGAATGCTTGCTCAGCCTCCCACCCCACCCAGACTTTGGAAGTCTTGGGAACTGACTTTGTGTTATTCCTCTAGCGAGACTGCCAGCGTCCAACAGAGGGCCAAGGACAGAACAGATGCCACATGGATGCTGACTAACCGACTGACGGATTAAATGAAGAAATTGATGGATGCAGTGATAGAGCATTGGAGATGAAGGGCGGGGCACAGACCTGGCATCTTACAGGTCGGGATTCTGAGATAGATGCAGGGAAGGCGCAGTATTATCAGGAGTCGTTGCTTGCAAGCAACAGAACCCCAACTCAAACCAACTTAAGAAAAAGGAGGAGGTGCACTGGCTTGTAAATTATGGTAAGGTTGAAGCAGGATTTAGGGATGTCTGGAACCAAGTACTTTTCATAGACCACTTCCTCTGTGAGGTTGGGGACCTGGCTGTTCTCAGCTTTAAGGCCCCGTCCTTACAGTTCTGCAAACTGAGACAGAGCTGCAGTTGGGAGAGGGGAAAAAAAGCCCCAGAAAAGCACTCCGAGGGATCCGATTTGGGACACGCCTTCCCCTTCACAAATCACTGTCGGAGGGTGGCAGATCCCAGCTAGAGGAGAAACAGTTCCCTCAGACATCCGGGGTAGCATGGCCATGACCACGGGGAAATCCCTGTGAGCTGGGAGGCTACCCCAGTGTAAATCCACTAGGGCCCCTAGCATTTCTGGAGCATCTCAGTACCCAGCCCATGTTAGGCATTCTCGTACATTCTATCTTACGGGAACTCTGTAGAGATGGGTAACCTTGCTCCCATTTTACCCCCAGGTGAGAAAACAGAGGTTCAGAGAGGGTAAATGGCCCAAAGTCCCAAAGTTAAGGAGTCCAACAGAACTCCCTACTCTGTGTCCAGTGAAAACTATAGCCCAAGAGGGGAAGGACTTGTGTGAAGTCAGAGTAGGTGAGTAGGATCATCATGAGCATTCAGTCACATTCTGTTATAGATATGTCATAGACATCTTTGGGGTATCTGCTCTGCTCATGACAAGGTCCCTTCTGGCAGAACAGCCTGGCCCCCGACCCCTATGACTATGGGGAATGACTCCCAGAGGTGTAGGTTGGCAGCCTTGTTAGTACCATGTGACCCTATTCCCCTTCCCAAAGCTGACTGAGCCAGACTGGGACACCTGTTTCAGTTGGGCCAATCACCTTCTCTTGGGAATTTGGAGATAGCTGGACCTGTCAGGTGCTATGAGCAGTCCCTTGTAATCAGTTCCCCCTTTCTTTGTTTAAACTGACTCGAGTTGGACTTCTTGTTGTAAAAATAGTATCCTAATATAGCATGTAGCAAAGCAGTTCCTGGAAAGGGGATAATTGCCTGAAAGCATGGGGTATCTTCAGTCCTTCTAGGTGGTCTGATGAGGAGGCCACTGGGGCTGGAGTGGTGAGGAGGGTGTCCCTGGAACAAGCAGGACTCCTCTGTCCTTGAAGGATGAGAATCGTGTAAGCAGGGAGAGATGAGGTGGCATGCTTCTGAGGGGACGCTTGAGGTGACGTGAGGGAGACTGGTCTGAAGGAGTTGAAAATGCGACCAAGCAGGAAGGTTAAGTAGCAAACAAGAAAGGTGGTAGTTTTCTGGTCCCCAGGAGCCATCCAAAGCCATCCAAGGTGTTGGGTGGATGTAGGGAGGGATTGGAAGCATTAAACACTGGGAGGGTCTCTCAGGCCTGGTTACAAACCAAATCACTGCAGTAAAAGCAATTATATCCCCCTGGGGCTCTATCTAGCTTGACATGGGACAGTTCACCATTTCCTGCCCTGCCCCTCACTGTGCCTTTGCTGGTGCTAGGAGCCCTTCATCCAGTCTCGGCGCGGCTCAAAGACCACCTTATCCTGACGGCCTTTCCTATCACCCTATCACCCTCCCCCAAACCCTAAAGTGAAATCCAGACTCTCTTTCTATAGATTCTCACTGAGATCCTCTACTGCATAGTTTATATTATACTGACCTGTGCATCTGCTGTCCCCACTAAAATGTGAGACCTGAGCCCAGGAATTCAGATTGGATTCATGGCTTCTCTAGTGCCCAGTGCTGGGGCTGGCCCACAGTGGGGAAAATTTGCTAAACACCTGCCCATATCCACTGTCCATACTGAGCCCAGGAAGAAGTGATGTGTTTGCTGCCTCCTTAACAGCCTCCCTCCCCAACTTACCCATCAGGAGAGAGAGTAAGGGGGGCAGGGAGCTGGGGGCTGCATACAGATCTTCCGTGTACTGCACAGGTATGGGCGTGCACAGGTCTGTGCAGGGAGCTCTCTAGGTTGTGAGGCAAGGGGGGCCCCCAAGCGCAAAGTGGTTGGCAGCATCACAGGCCCAGCTGTGTCGCCACCCCGTGGCCCCCACTCTTGATTCTAGTCTGATCGTTCTATGGGCCACAGGTATCAGGCCCAGAGGCTGGTGGACTATATAGTCAATAGCTCCAAAGCCAACCTAGTTGGGCCTGGAGCCCACGAGGGCCTGGGGCACAGTAGAGATCAGTCTAATCTTCTGTCAGATGATGCTCCCGAAAGCTCTGGTTAATCTCTGTTAACCTGTAGTTTTGCTCAGGCTGATCAGATGCACCCTAAGGCTCACAAGGGGCCAGGAGAGAGACGGGCACAGCCAGATGAAGATACCAGCTGGTACGAGGTTTGGCAAAGAAGAAATGAACAGGAAATAAGTGAGCACTTCCTGTGTACCTACAGGTTCCAGCTCTGATAGACATTTCACCTGTTTCTCCCAATAAGCCTGGGAGCTAGTAATCCCTTCTCTGTCTTATATGCAAGGAAATAAGTACCTCATCATGGAGGTGGCTTTCCCTGCAGCAGATGGCTGGGAAGTGGCCCTGTGGGGACTTGAACACAGCTGGCAGATGATTGCCCTCTCATCATGGAGTCCCATTGCCTTTAGAAGGTGTAGAATTAGCACCCTTTCTTCCCAGAGCTTCAT
This sequence comes from Mellivora capensis, assembly GCA_004024625.1. NCBI lineage: Eukaryota > Metazoa > Chordata > Mammalia > Carnivora > Mustelidae > Mellivora > Mellivora capensis. The sequence continues at coordinate 65,223 of PISX010001940.1, read as the reverse complement.
GGCCCCAAACCTTCAGCCCCCTACTTGTCAGCCCCCCCTCACAAACAACTCTCCACAGGCTGGTCCCCCAGACCACAGTCAGATCACCCTTGTCACGGCTACCCTTTTCTCTCCAGCAGTTAGTCCTGCAGGTGACTGTGTGTCTAATGTCTGCCTCTGCCATTGGACTATAAGCCCCCCAACAGTAGGGGCTTTATCTTTGCCACTGTTCTATCACCATCTGTTGACTCATTCAACAAATATCTAATGAGTACCCACTCTGTGACAGCCACTGTGCTAGGTGTTTGGTATTTAATAGTGAAAAAAAAAAAATCCCTGCCTTTTGGAGCTTACCTTCAAGCATAGGCAAGACAATAAGCAAATCTTATAGTGTGTTAGGTCTTCGAAGGTATTAAGCATGATGGACAGAAATAAAATGTAGGGAGGTGATAGAAAGAGTAAGGGTGTGATTATAGGTAGGGAGGGCAGGAAGGGCCTAGAAGGAGATAAGGGAGGGAGCCATTTGGATATATAAGGGAAGGGCATTCCAGACAGTGGGAACAGCAAGTACAAAAGTGCTAAGGTGGGAGGGTCCCTGGTGTTTTCCAGGAAAAACAGCAAGAAAGCCAGCAAGTCTGGAGCAGAGTGAGCCAAGGGTCAGGGCATGAGAACCTCGAAGGGGACCACAAGGGCTTCCCCTTCCCTCTGAGTTGGGAAGCCACTGGAGAGTGACAGAGAAGTTGATCTGACTTAGGTTTTAAAAGGACCACTCTGGCTATTGTGGTAAGAGTTGATAGTTCCAATGCACATTAGGGATTTAATAGGGATTTTAAAGTGCATGAGCAGAGGAGAGTGAGAAGGAAGAAAGAAAGAACCACTATCAAGGGGAGAAGCTGGAGAGGCGAACCTGAAGGACACTTCTGACCTTGACACTCGTGCTTCTATGTCCAGTTAGAAGACCTGAAAGGGAATGAACGTCCGCTGAGAAGATCTGACACGGTATCTTAGAAAATGTCCTGGGACATTGTAAGATCTTGTCGTGGGAGGTGTGTGACCCAAGCGCTGGTGGCCTCAGGAGAACTATGGGCTGTGGCCCTCCATGGGCTAGCCTGTGTGTCCCCCAACTCCTGTCCTCTAGTTCAGATGGTGCAAGCGGGTGCAGCAAGGCTCCTGTCTCCTCCTGCCGGACTTCATCTGACCTTCAGGGCAGTCGAGCCTTCCTGGTACATTTGGTACCTGCCTCCGGTGCACAATGACAGGAGATGCCTGGGAGCCAGTCTGCGGGAGACACTGGCAGCAGAGCATGGGGAGTGATATTTGGCCGGGGCCACGAGGCTGTCCAGAGTGGCCGGCTCTCTGTGAGCTGAGTCCTGGATTCCAGGGAGCCAAGGCCAAGGCAGGCCAGGAATTTCTTGCCTTAATTTTTGCCTCTAATTCCTCCCAGAAATGAGGCATGTCAGTCTTTAAATTCTCGGGTTTTTATGAGGCGATTATGGTGATTACTATAAATCTCCCGTGTGTTGTTTTCAAAGGGCCAATTAAGTGGAGGAACCAGGCACCATTTTCGTTTCTCATTAAGTGATTAGGGTTTGTTTGGCAAATCCCAGCATCTGTGGCTAGAGGCCGGCTCTGCAGAGCTTGACTGGGGCAGCGCATAGCCTCCACACACAGGAAGCATCCAGCACTTCCCTTCTGCCCTGGCTTCTCCCAGCCTGAAGGAATTGGAGGGGGTCCTTTCATTGCAGAGAAGAGGAAACTGAGGCACAGAATGGAGCACCTATCCACCACTACTGCTCTACACGCAAGCAATAGAGGCAGGTTCTACCTTTCAGAGAAAGACTAACCATTACACCATACTTGCCATCTAAAGAAGGAGTTTTCAGTAAACCTGTTCCCACTGGTGGCTTTGCTTCTGGAAGGGACAGTGAAGACTCCTTCCTTAGCATGGGGTCATTCTCTCCATCTGGTTCTTCTTTCTCCTTGAACAACCACTAGTGTCAACAGTATACCATACACTGTTGGTGTCCACCCAATGGTCATTCCTATCCTCCTTCTCCTTTGCCTACCTCCCGCTAAAGTGGGTAGACAAAACTTCTCTTGTGGTTAGGAGAGACTTTGTGACCCAGTTCTAGCCAATGAGATATGTGGGGGGGTCTTCTGGGCGACTTCCGTGTAGATTTTCTTCCTCCTTCAAGTTATTCAAGAAGAAAGCCTTTACTCCATACTTTCTTCCTCAATTTTGCTTTTACCATCGGTGGTCTGTAGTGATACTTGGGGCTGAGGCAACCATCTTGTAACTTGAGGCAACAAACTAGAAGAAAGCCAACTGTTGCAGTCATCTATTGCTGTGATTAATCACCCCGCAAAATTCAGTATCTTAAAGAAACAATTTATTATCTGTTACCATTCTGTATGTTGACCGGACTCGACTGGATGGTTCTTACTTGAGGTCTCTTATGTGGTTGCAATCTGATAGAGGTGGGGGCAGAAATCATCTAAAGTCTCAAGAGGCTGGATGTGCTGGTTGGCTCACTCACACAGCTGACAGTTGATGCCGATGTCCAGTGGGAGCTCTGCTGGGCCCTTGACCAGGACACCTGCAGAGGGGTTCTCCATGTGGCTTGGGTATCCCATAGCATGGCTGCTGTTTTCCAAGGGCAAGTGTTCAAGCTCTAATCATTTTAAGAGGTACGGACAGATGCTACAAGGCTTATGATGTAACCTTGAAAGTTCAAAACATCATTTCCACCACATTCTGTTGGTTAAGCTAATTACTAAGGCCACCTCAGATTGAAGAGGAAGAGAATTAGACCCTATCTCTAGGAGAGGGAATGGCAAGCTGACATTGCAGAAGAGCAAATGGCATGGGAGATATTGTTCTGTCCACCTTTGGAAAATGCAATTTACCACACCCGCACCCTGAAGACCATGATGTGTTAAGCTGGAGTCATCATCCTTGTTATCTATAAGTCACTGCGGTGGTCCTAAGACTACCCTTTCTGGACTTTTCAAGTAAACAAATAATGTCCTAAATGTTTAAGCCATTGTCAGCTGGATTTTCTGCCCAAATTTGGAGCAGGAGGCAAACATGATCAGGGAAGACTTCCTGGAGAAGGTAGGACTTAAACTGGACATTTCAAGACCATCTCAAGCTCTTAAACTTTGGTATCAGATACTCCTAGGTTTGAGTTCTATTTCTGCAACTAGCAGTCTGTGAGGCTTTCAAATCTTCCTCTGTGGGAACTTGAGGTTGAGACGGGGCACAGTCCTCTGGGGTAGTGTGGCCAGTTTGCCTTAGTTTGCCCAGGACTTTCCACTTTTTAGCATTGAACATCTCACATCCTGGGGCACCTGGGTGGCTCAGTCAGTTCAACATGTGCCTTTGGCTCAGGTGGTCCTGGGATAGAGTCCCACATAGGACTCCCTTCTCAGTGGGGAGCCTGCTTTTCCCTCTCCCTCTACTGTTCTCCCTGCTTGTGCTCTCTCACTCTATCAAATAAATAGATGAAGTCTTGAAAAAGAAAAAAGAAAGAGAGAGAGAAGGAAAGAGAGAAGGAAGGAAGGAAAGAAAGAAAGAAGGAAAGGAAGGAAGGAAATCTCACATCCAGAGAAGCCCTTCACTCCAGGGCAAACCAGGATGGTTGGTCAGATCTGTCTGCAGGGGATCCTCTAGGGGGAGCCCTCGAGGATTCAGGGAGGCTTGTGTCCCAGTGGAAGGAATAACATCCTGGCCAAGTAGTCCATCCGCTTGAGGCTGGGGATACAGAGCCACCTCCAGGCAACCAGGCTTCATAGCCTTTACAGGTCGGGGACAGCACAGGCCCCTCCGTAATCACAAGCCACATGTTCAGGCCTGGAGACCGCGGGTATAGTACAGAGTAGCAATAGCTTCTCTCCTGCACAGTCAGCCTATCTGGCCCTTTGAGAGAGTCACACTTGTGCCAATATCACCAGTGAGTAACATGAGATCATTTTAGGGGCTCAAGTCATATAAGAACGGTACTCAAGCCTGAGATACAGCTTTCACAAATCAAGCCCCAGAACTGAAATTCCACCATTCACTCTTCATTCGTGAGGTTGGAAGCAACAGGGACTATGTTCCTGGAAGCTCTCACCTGACATGCCCACTCGGAGTAAAGAAGTCTACAGTCCTTTCCTGTGGAAGCGAGAGCCTTGAAAGGTGAAGAAGAGGTGCCTGAGGCTCGGGGATGAGGGAGCAAGCATGGGAGTCCTGGGGCACACTTTTGAGGACCTCGCCATTGGGCCAGTGTGGTAATAAGAGGGATAGAAGAGAGAACAGGGGCTGACACATCACTGGGGATGATACGTTGGTGGCTTTAGTCCCCTTTCTTCTGAGAGCCCTCTAAAATGACTGTTAAGAAATAAAGAGGAGGTTGGGCGCCTGGGTGGCTCAGTGGGTTAAAGCCTCTGCTTTCAGCTCAGGTCATGATCCCAGGGTCCTGGGATTGAGCCCCACATCGGGCTCTCTGCTCTGCAGAGAGCCTGTTTCCTCCTCTCTCTCCCAGCCTGCATCTCTTGCCTACTTGTAATCTCTGTCAAATAAATAAATAAAATCTTAAAAAAAAAAAATAAAGAGGAGGGGCGCCTGGGTGGCTCAGTGGGTTAAGCCACTGCCTTCGGCTCAGGTCACGATCTCAAGGTCCTGGGATCGAGCCCCGCATCAGGCTCTCTGCTCAGTGGGGAGCCTGCTTCCCCCTTCTCTCTTCCTGCCTCTCTGCTTTCTTGTGATCTCTCTTTCTGTCAAATAAATAAATGAAATCTTAAAAAAAAAAAAAAGAAAGAGAGGATGTAAACCCACAATAATAAAACTTATGGGTGAGGTACAATCAGTAGGGGAGATGCTACAACACATTTCAGGACAACAGAAAGCAGGTGGAAAGGCGGTAACTGATGCAGCAGGGCAGGGAAAGCCTTGGCACGGAGCACGCAGAGAAGACACAGTCAAGGCAAGAGGCAGTCATTCTCGGCAGAACCAGCAAGATGCAGAGCTCAAATCAGCAGATTCAGTGAAAATCTGGACAAAGGACAGTGTGACCCCACACCTGGGCACTGAGCACCAAGAGGTCAAAGTCTAAAGCAGCCAGTTTCTGGAGAAATCTAATGTCCCCAGAAGGAGGTCCCCAATGTCCTGGCACTGGAGGGAGGGAGGGGGGAACTGGGGGGAGGAAGTCCTCTGCTGTGGTGGCTGACTGACTGCCTCATCAACTAAGGCATGCCAGCTGGGCAGCAAGCTGTTCTTCATTCCTAAATATGACAGGACAGCTAAAGATTAGCACACATTTGGGAAAGCCTCCAAACTGAATGTAAGACAAACAAATAAAATGACCTCGGAGGAAATGGAAATGATGCAAGGAACAGAGAAGAACGGAAAAAAGGTCTACACTCTATTAATACCCTCACAGAGATTTGAGGAGGTATTGTGTCCCTAAAATAAAAACTGGATGGTATAAAGAAAAAAGAACCAAACAGCCCTTGGAAAAATACATATATTTATATTATGTGTATATATTAGTTATATATATTTTATATGTAATTAATTATATACCTTATATAATATTATGTAAATAAGTTGTGTATAACATACATAATATATATAATAGGACTAGAATGTTTTCAAGCTAAGGAAATTTTTCAGAGAATGAAATAAAAAGAAGAGGAGGTAGAAAATATGAGAGAATGGGGATCCTGGCTGGCTCAGTCTGAAGAGCACGTGACTCTTGATCTTAGCATTGCGAGTTTGAGCACCACACTGGGTGTAGAAATTACTAAAAATAAATTTTTTAAAAATAGAAAAAGAAAATATAAGCAATGTAAAGGATCAATCCAAGACGTTAAAAATCCAACAAATGGGAATACTAGCACAGATAGCAATGGAGAAGAGGAATTATTTAAAAGTGTCATAAGAGGGACACCTGGGTGGTTAAACAGCTGCCTTCGGCTCAGGTCATGATCCCAGGGTCCTGGGATCAAGTCCCACATTGGGCTCCTTGCTCGGCAGGGAGCCTGCTTCTCAACCTCGGCCTCTGCCTGCCACTCTGCCTGTGCTCCCACGCTCTCTCTAACAAATAAATAAATAAAATCTTTTAAAAAAAAGTGTCATAAGAAAATTTCCCTTAAACAAAGTTCAAAAAGTCTCCATGTTAAAAGACTTCACCACGTGTCCCCAAAATGAATGACAAAGTGACCCACACTCAGGAACAATATCCTGACATTTTTTAACATAGGGATTTAAAGAGAAGATCTAAAAGCTTTCAGAGGGAGGAAAAGTGAAAAGAAAAAAGGTCACAAAGGAGTGAGTATGAGACTGCCTTCAGAATTCTCAGCAGAAATGCTGAGAAATGCTTCCAAACGCTGGCAGAGCAGAGTAGAGTGTCCGATCTGGAGCTCTATAAAGACTGAGCTATCAATTACTGGGCTAGAGTAAAGATATATGGAGCCTTATCAGGAGTCAGAATATTCATGTCCTATGCACCCTTCCTTATGTGATTACTTGGAGGGTTTTCTCCAGACAAACGTGGAAATAAGCCATGGAAGAAAAAAGACTTAAAGTTCCCGAAAAGACTAGTCCCCCCCTCCCCCCCGCCCCGTGCAGAAGTTATAAGAGGAAGTCAGGCTGACAGGTGTCCAGCAGGTGAAGACACTTGCAGAGAAACTGGAGTGGGAGAGAAGGGGCCCTTGAAAGGAGGTCTCTGAGGACAGAGGGAGGCTGAATGAGAGACTGGATAAACATGAGGGAAAGATAAAGGCAGTAAGGAAAGAGGAAAGGAAAAACTAGTATAAGAAATAAAATGCCATCTAGGGGTGCCTGGGGAGCTCAGTCGGTTGAGTGTCTGCCTTTGGCTTGGATCATGGTCCCAAGGGGCCTGGGATTGAGCTCCACAACGGCGAGGAGTTTGCTTCTCCCTCTCCGTCTGCCTCTCCCTCTCCCCCTGCTCCTGCTCTCTCTCTAATAAATAAATCTTAAAAATAAATGCCATCTAGTAACCACCAGCTCTGCAGTGAATGATACTAACACAATGACACAAAAATTTTCTTAGTTTCTAAATTTTTGGATGCATCTATATGCATTCTATCTTTAAAGGGCCAAGTGGAAGGGACCTGAGCCCGGCCCCTAGTGCCAAGAGTGCCTTGTGACCAACAGTCAGCAAGGAAACAGCCCCCTCATTCTTAAAACCGCAAGGAATTGGATTCCGCCAACAGTGTGGATAAGCTTGGACATAGACTCTCTCCAGAGCCTCCAGATGAGAGCCCGGCCCAGCTGGTTTCTTGATTTCAGCTTTGTATATGGTGAGCAGAGAACCTAGACTTCTGTACAACTGTGAGGTAACACGTGGGTGTTGTTTAAAGTTGCCAAGTTTGATGATTCGTTACACAGAAATAGCTAATACACCTGGCATGTCTGCCCCCAAACTTCTATTTTATTTGTGATAGGAGATGTTCTGGCCCAGTGGTTAAAGTGTCAGATGGTGGGCAGGCTGACCTGGATTAGAATTGTTCCTCTACGAGGATTAGCAGTCACTAAACACAGTAAGCGTTCAATAAACAAAATTGTAACTATTGTTTTATTCTTTCTCTGTTCAGCCCTCGCTCCCTGTGACTCCCTGGCTCGCTCCTCTGCAAAGTTCACCACACCCTCCCCTGTACTTTGTACTTGCTGCATGAAGGCAGATCTCACGCTGTGCTAGTTAAATGCCCTCTCCAGACTATCAGCTCGGGGAAGGGCAGAAATCCAGGCCTGCCACAGTCCCAGTCATGAAGAAGCAGCTCTGGGAATGTTTCTGGAGAACATAGAGGAACTCCCCAGAAGTCTGAGCCACCCAATGAGGACAACTGCTTAGGGAGGGGTGAGCAATCTGTTACTAGGGTAGCTACCATCAGGGATGCTGAAAAAGACTGACTTCATGATACACTAGGTCTTTCAACCCTAGCTTATGTTTTGAAGCCAGGATTTGTTTCATAGTCCGACGGGGGGGGTGGGGGGAGGCCGGAAGGCAGGTGCTAGGGGTGGAAGATCTCTCCAGCTAGGGCTGGTGGGGAAGTTGTTGAGTTGGGCATTAACTTATTCAATTATTTTAACATGCATTATTAACTTTGACAATCCTGCCCTGGGAGATGCTATCTCAGGCTCTGAAAGAGAAATGAGATTTTAACAGTTGCTCCTGAGGAAGAAGCTTTTGGTAGAAGTCACATTATGATTAAGACCTGACAGATCAAGTTCTCAAGAAGTCTCAGGACTGAGCAGGGGCTCTGAAGTATGTTTGTTCGGCTAGAAGGAAGAAGGAGTTGTGGCTGTTTCGGTGGTTTGGAAGAGGGAAAAGGTGTCCGTTAGTACAGTGGATCCTAGAAGGTTGGGGCTGGAAATAAGATGCCTCCCAGCTCTGTGCAGGGAGCCAGAACAGGAAGGTGCAGGCCTGTGGGCACAGAAACAATTGACAGGCTGGCAGAACCTGCGGAAGGTGGATGTAGGATGGATGACGGGCGCCCCTTGGTGGCCACACTGAATAACTACACCTGATACCAACCAGACACAGTGAGCATTCAGCTGATTGTTTCACTTACTTCAGGACCAGAAGGGCCCACTTGCCCACACAAGAGGACCACTTGTTGCAGTGAAAATGCTTTGTGGAATGCAGCTGTGTCTGGGGTTGTATATCTGTGTGCTTGTGTTGCCCAGTTGGGTGGGCGTACATGTCTATGACTTTAGGCATGTGTATTTGAGTATGTGTCAGAGAGTGTGTGTACTGGTGCTAGGGACTGGGCACATGAGCAGGTTGTGTGCAGGCATCGTGAGCACTGGAACCAGAAGGTGCATCTGTATGCTTGTATGTGTATCTGTTGGTACGACTGCTTGTGTCTGTGAGTGTGTTAATATAACTTTTTGGGCCCTGGCTTTCTTTTCTGTTACACATTGAAATAGTTAAGCTCCATAATCTTATTGTTTGTTTAAAGTTTGCTCTTGGATGCAGGCCTGTTCCAGAATAACTAGCAGATGCGAAAAGCATCCATTATGTATTTTTGCAATTAGCCGAAAACCCAGAAACTTTTCTTAAATAACAGACACAATTCTGTGGGTTGCTTATTGCTAGGAGGCGCCTCTTCTCCCTGACTCAGGCAAGCCGGCCCCGGGCCCAGCCCTAACCCAGGCCAAGCCAGGGAGGGTTTGCAAACTGTCCCTAGTGTGATGGAAAAACCATTAAGGGTTCAGAATAGAACTCAAGGGACAGCTTACAGCAAGGAGGAAAAAGAGGAGGGGGTGAGGAGGAGAGCAGCCTCCACAATCAGAGAAGCCTTTATCAAACTGCCTCATCCAGCCTAGTAGCTCCCCAGCATTCAAGTCTGGGCTTGACTAAACAGACATAGGATGAGTCTGCATTCTTCTACCTGCCTTTATGGTTTGTCCATTACATTTCCCCACCTTGTCTCTGCATGTTCGTGTTTCCCATTGTTTGGTACACAGAACCCCACCCTGTTCAGCTGGATGCATTCCCCCCACCTCTCCCTCATCCTGTCATGCTTTTGCTAGTGCTGTTCCTCTCCTCTGAGGCAAAGCGGGACCTCCTCACTGCCAGCAGCATTACCACCAAAGAACTCTCTAGAGTACCTATTCCAGACACTGGAGAAGGGACCCACGAGGCAGAAAGAGAAGCTTAAGGAAACTTCTCAGTATTTGGGTTCCTATGAGAAGGCACAGGCTCCCATGACGTTCCTCAGGCTTGCCTCCCTGGTTCTATGGACAGGGAGCTATTCTACGGCCTGGGTTTCATGAGGGCCAGAGAATGTGGCTGGGGTTCCAGGTGGAGTTTAGACTTCAATAGCTACAGCTTGAATAGGATGGTCCACAGGCAATAGAACCTATCTATCTAGGGCTGGAAGATTCTAAAATATCCTGCTAAATAGGCATCCAGGCTGCTTGCACACCTCCAGTGATGGGGAACTCACATCCTCAGTTACTCCAATTCACTGCTGGGCAGATTTTTTGTTGTTGTTGTTTTATTTGTTGTCGTTTTTAAGATTTTATTTATTTGGCAGAGAGAGAGAGAGCACAAGTAGGGGGAGCAGCAGGCAGAAGGAGGAGGAGAAGCGCTCCCCACTGAGCAGAGAGCCCGATATGGTGCTGGGTCCTAGGACCCTGGTATCATGGCCTGAGCCGAAGGCAGACACTTAACTAAGCCACCCAGGTGCCCCTGGGCAGCTCTAATTTTAAAAGGACCTCTTGAGCTGCTTCCAGGGGCTTAGCTGTGCCCCCAAGCCCACAATGAACACATCTACATCTCCCTTCAGAAGTCTAGACAGTGACAGCAGGCCCCAGGACTATCCTCACCTTTTAAGACAGTGGCAGCTGGTGAGCTGAGCCATGCTACACTGCCAAGTTAGTACCCATCTGACAACTTCTTTAGAGGGAGAACACTTGTGATCTTCTCCTAGTCCTTCTCTTTCCCCTCCCACCCCCCACCAACCCAGGAGCTTCAGGGATGGCAGACTAGGCAACTCTTTGACTTGTGAGCTCTCATTAGGGTTGTTAGCAATTTGTCATTTATCCAGCACTAAGTACCTACTCCTCTAGTACCTGGAGAGCTTCGAGGAAGACACATCCTTCAATATTCAAGAGAATGTATTAAGAATAAAACGTACTAAGAATCTGTACTGTGCCAGGTCAGTTAGAAAATACAGAAACACAGCTAAGACTTCTCAAATTTGGGAAAGAAAAAGTCTTTCCCAAAGACTCCACGCATCAAGAACTACGATGCACACCCACGGAGGAGAAATCAGGCAGAAAGCCTCTCACTTCTCTCTTTTCCAGTCCAGTAAACACAGTCAAAGTGCTGAGGATACACCATAGTCTTACCAAGGCTTCAAGTAGAAATTTCTACTAAGCAGTTTCAGATCTGGAACATGAACCAGAAACTGTCAGAAACCAGAAAAAGTCTTCTTCAGGGGCACCTGGGTGGCTCAGTGGGTTTAGCCTCTGCCTTTGGTTCAGGTTACCGTCTCAGGGTCCTGGGATCAAGCCCCACGTTGGGCTCTCTGTTCAGCAGGGAGCCTGCTTCCGCCTCTTTCTCTGCCTTCCTCTCTGCCTATGTGTGATCTCTCACTCTGTCAAATAAATACATAAAATCTTAAAAAAAAAAAAAAGTCTTCTTCATAAACCAAAATTTTTTTAAGTCATAGCAGAGGAACAGTAAAACGGAGGTACAATAGGTAAAAAAAATCAATCAACTAGACTGAACTATGCATGGGTGGTGAGATTTTCACCAAAACATTGTTTTCTGATCCCAGTCTCTCTCTCCTGGTTTTCCTTCCAAGACAGTCACACTTTAAGTCTTCTCAGAGTTGTGTGCTACAAGTAGAGGGAGGCTGATGAAGTGAAAGATTCATCTCCCCTCTCATTCCCACTACTTTATGGTTCTCAGCTCTGGTCCCCAGGAGGAATGAAAATGGAATCCTAAGGAGGGGCACCTTGGTGGCTCAACTGGTTAAGCCTCCAACTCTTCATTTCAACTTAGGTCAGGGTCCCAGGGCTGTGAGATTGAGCTCCACATCAGGTTCCATGAGCCTGCTTAAGATTCTCTCTTTCTCTCTCTGTCCCTCAGCCCCACTCCTCCTCTCTTAAAAAAAAAAAAAAAATCCTGGGGCGCTTGCGTGGCTCAGTGGGTTAAGCCACTGCCTTCCGCTCAGGTCATGATCTCAGCGTCCTTTTGATGCAGTCTTGTCTCAATCACAGATACTCTGGCCAGATTCTGGCAGCTGCTTTAGAGCCACTTGTGAAAAAGCTTCTCTATAAAACTAATGAACAACCTATGGTGAGCCATGCACAACAGCTTTGTGCTTTTAAGTACTAACTGCTGAACCAATTCAGTGTCTTTTCCCTTTGGTTCTGGAAGCCCTTGGGAGCCAGGTGGTTGTGGGATGGCCAGCTCCACCTAGAGTCCTCAGATGGCTGAAAGCATTTCAAACTGGCAAGGAATCTCAGCCAATTCAGGGGTTTTCTTGAAGGCCATCTTGAGTCCACTGTTATCAATTCCCTCCCTGAATTTCATAGAAGCAGCTACTGAGAGTATATTTCTTCCAGGAAGCCTCCTAAAGGGTAGGATTCGAATGTTCCCAAAGCTCACAGACATGTTTTTTGAATTTTACTTTCTTTTTTAAAATGTGGTTATTCGGGACGCCTGGGTGGCTCAGTTGGTTAAGTGGCTGCCTTCGGCTCAGGTCCTGGGATAGAGTCCCACATCGGGCTCCTTGCTCGGCAGGGAGCCTGCTTCTCCCTCTGCCTCTGCCTGCCACTCTGTCTGCCTGTGCTCACTCTCTCTCTCTCCCTCTCTCTCTGACAAAATAAATAAATTTTTAAAAAAATGTGGTTATTCAACCCAAGAGAACGCATCTGCTATCTATGCAGAATACTGCTTAACTGCTCAATTTCACTGTGTGGAAGACACTTTTTAAAGGTTTGGATTATCTACTGTTAGGGGTGAGATGTGGTAACTTACCTCTGCAGATGTGCAGATGCTTTCCCTCTGGTCAGTTAGGGCATCAAAGGCCAATGTTAGGAAGCTGCATGAAGTTACTTCAAAACGTATTGTAAATAAAAAACAATTTCCTGTGGCTGAAAGAACCTCACTTAGAGAAATGCTGATTTATGACCCCTGTTTCCCCCTAAATAGGAAAAATTAATTAAACCCTCTTCTCTTATGCCTCAGTCTTAGGAGGACAAAATCATGAAAGAAAAGCCTCTTTAAAAAAGAGGGACTCAAGAAAAACAGATTCTGCTCTCATGAGCAGGGACAGAAGGGACCCCATACAAATCCAAGCCCTGGGAATAGCCTGGAGCTGGCATAGCTGACCAAAGATAAAGGGTGATAGCCAGAAATTCAACTTCGTCCTTAGCCCTCCCCAGGACAGGAAAAGCTGGTGACCTGCAGAACATAACTGAGACCCAACATACACACCACAGTCACAATAATCCCAGCCATTCAAAGGAAAGCATACCTGGATCCGAGAATACTGGAGTCAGGGGTGAGGAAATAAAGGGATAGGTCATTAGGACCATTTTTACCTTTTTTCCTTGGTACACATTAAATGAGCTTCCTTGCTTTCATTAGAAAAAAAATGCTTAAAATTAAGGCGCACTTAATTTAGCTGAAGCATGCAGGTAGGCTTGGGAGAAGGGAAATAAGCTATATAATAGTGATTTTTAGCCAACAGAAGACATCTGAAGGTCTGCCCATATCAGGCTGTTAGTTTTAGGTGGAAAACTCTTGGAAGGCACAGAATATGTTTGTAGCACCATCACTAGTGCAATTAGTATGTGTTTGAAGATGAAGGACCAAACCTCCAGGGCAAAAATGCTGACCTGCTCTGGTCAATACCTTCAGCCATTATTATCTCCAGAGACCACTGGAGTGTCAGGCAACCACTCAAATTACATGACAAAGCCACAAGTCCCCAAAACCCTGCATCCTGAGGTATTGCTGGCTGCCATTCTCCCCCTCTTGATGCTGTAGGTAGGTAATAAAATACGCCATACTTGTGCCTCAATCCAAATTACTTCTTAAAGGAATGGGATAAAGTCATGCTTTCTACTTAATTCAAGATGTTCAAACACAATACACAGAGCAAAAAATTCTCCTGGATCCTGAACTCTGCTTTTGCTTTAAACCCACATGATACTTCTCAGTCTTTCAATATGCTTGAGAGAACAAAAATCTGAAACAGCAAAGGCCATAGCAAAAAATTTATTGGGATTATTTACCAAATAAGTCATACACATCCAACATCAATGAATGGAAATAAGACTAATTTTTTTTTTAAAAAAGCAGGGCTTCCACTGGAGTCTTTCAAGAAAGTCAAAAACTTCTCGGTTACTGTATCTTTAACAAACGGAATGACCAAACTAATGAAGTCAGATGTATCACAGTCAAATCCTAAACTCAACATTGCCAACATGTTTTTCTACTCAAAAGCAAACAATAAGCAAAGGTTCCTAACTTTGTAATTATTGTTTCTTGGTTTCTGTTCTCAAATGCCACAGAAGGATGTGTGATAAAAGGAAGCAAAGCACCTAGTCTCAGCAGTCTTCTTAAAAACCTTAAATTTGCTTTCCCAGTATCAATATAAATATTTAGATTTCCCCATCAGATGATTTTTTCACTTATTTGAGTAGGAATGCTCTCAAAACCTTAGTCTTTACCCTTGCTTCATACTGCAGTTGTTTGATTAAACCACCAGTAACATTCCTCTGTACTGGCTGGACTAAATAACTAGGTAAGAATTCATTACAATCTCTTCTAAGAAACGAAGATAATCTCAATACAAATTTTCATGGCTAATATGTTACAGTACTTACAGATACTTTGTTTCCTAATGGGTAAGTCTGTTGAAAAATGTATCATTAACAAGTGAATCTCATAATACACACAGAAATAAATGAACCTATTATAATGTAAGAACATCCATAAATTGCACTCACTATTCCTGATGACTTTATACTTCTTCTTCTTCTTCTTTTTTTTTTTTAAGTAAACTCCAGTTTAGTGTGTGGCTTAAACTTACAACCATGAAGTCAAGAACTGCATGCTGTACCACTTGGCCAGCCAGGTGCTCCTATTCCCAATGACTTTAAACGTAAAACCTAATTACACAAAGACAAAATTCCCTACCTGATTTAACCCTATATACCAAATAGCATAAATGCTAAAAGTGAGAAACATTTTAATAAATCTCACATTAAGAACCTTGGAATTTACTCTGCATTAGTAATGGCAGAAAAAGATAAGGAGAAAACAAATTTCTCAGAGATTTTTTTTAAAGGAAGAATAAATAGATTTAAGGGAAAATTCCTTTGGACTCCATAGTCTTTTTTTTTTTTTTTTTTAAATTCTGTACCTTTCAATGCTTCAACATGATGCCAAAAAAGAATATACTAAATAAAAGTAGCCAGGAAAGAAATCAAACATTTATAAGATATATTTATTATTCTGACCAAAGTGCAATGATTTTTAATCTCCTTAAACAAATAATTAAAAAAAAGTATTCAAGAAAATAAAACACAAATGGGAAATTAACCATTAGATGTTTTTACTACATACCAACCCTACGTTTAGTCTAAAAAACAAATAAAAACACTTTGAATGAAGTGTTACCAAAACGCTAACCAAATCATTTACCATAAACCTCATACATGCATTTCAAGGTTCCACTGCTAGGAATTTTGTTAAGATCAATTTAAGTCATTAATAACACTATATAATAGAGCACAGGAACACAGGTCATTAGATGTGATCCTTGCCCCCACCCTCAGATTTATGTCAGAATAAAGCTGACAAATCTGCCAGGCTCTGAACCCCCAGTGACCCCATCCCAATCCCTGGAAGCAAAGAAGATGCCCTGTCACACAACTTTGTATAATAAAACAAAGCCTATTTTTTTACCTTTTTATAGGAAATGGTCAGTTATTTGATATATACTAAAACACTTCTAGGAATTCATTTCATGAGTTTACCAAACACATTTTGCAAGAACTAACTACACAAGAAGTTCCTTTGGAATTTGGTCCACAAATTCACTTAACAGGTTGGAAATTTAAAACTTGCAAGAAAACAAGGAAGTGGGGAATCCCTAATCCTAACATGTTGTAATTATTAAAGGGATAGACAAACATACTAAAAAGTTTTGCTCACAGAAGGCACAAACTATAAAAGGGATATGCTTTTTGAGTAAAAACAAAGAACTAAGCTGATATCCTTCTTTGTTTTGTGAGCACCATAGCTAAGATGAAGTTAGACCCAAATTCACTGTCTACTCCTATAACCAAAAAAATCTAAGATAAAAAATTTAATTTGTCTCACTACATACTTTCCAGCCATTAATTGAGATGTAATTATGAAAGATTAAAATTGCCTTAAAAAGGGGTTGTAATAGCAGCTATCAAAGCAATATTCAAGCATGATTTTGAGGATGCCTTCAGGTTTAGAGTTAGCCTTCTTTGTCAAAAATCTTCACAACTTCATCAAAAACCTGCAAAGGACAAAAATAATAGTAATTTTAAAAGAAGGTATTATTAAAACACTATATGGCTAAGTTCCTGTTAAAAAGTCTATTTTTTATTAATTTTCAAGATGTATCATTTAAAAAAATATTGTAATTCCTTGGTTTCATCTATTTTACTTTAGACAGTAGTAAGTAATATCATAAATATGTACAAAATTGTGAACAAGTGCATTCAATTTTATTAGTGTTTTCAGGACAAACAAATTTCTTGATCAATAGCAATTACTTGATAAAATGTAAACTGTTGTGGCTTATTTTTCTAGTTCTGATTCTAAAGCACTAAGTTCCCTGATGTATCACCTCACCTCTTGGGAAGGAGTAATGGATAAAAAAAACAACAGAACCATGTGATAAACAAGGAAGGTACAGAAAGGAAGACTCAGGGTGGGAATCAGGGCAAGAGGAGCTAGATTAAGAGACACTTTAAAAAAAGCTGCTAGGCATTGAGAGATCACGGATTTTTAGAGGAGAGAAGGGCTGGGTCTGGAAGGCCTGCACCCCTGGAGCTCTGTGTTCTGTGATGAAGAGATGGAAGCAGCCTGGGGCCCTTGAACTCAGAGGACTCGCCATTCACATTAGAGATTTTTAAAAATGAACGTGGTCCAAATCCAAAATGCCAATTTTCCAGTGCTTGAGAAAAGAGGTTTGGAATTAATAAACCATCCACTTCTTGTGAAGAACAAGTCTGAAGTTGTAAAATCTATTTTAGATGCTATTCAAAAAGGAGAAAAAAATGTCTCGTTTTTCATTTAGTTTCCAGGGTCTTGAAAAGCAAACTAATCTGTCATATCTTTTTTTCTCCTGCCTACATACCCCTTTGCCTGCTAAATCACATTCTTACTTGACTTTTCTTTTAAGGCAAGCTAGGAATACTCACTTCATCAACAGACTTAGAGGCATCTATTTTCTTGACTTTCCCCATTTCTTCGTATAAGTCAATAATTGGCTTTGTTGACTGAAGATAGGTCTGAATTCTGCAAAAGCAGCAAATAATACAAGGTTCTACATATCCTCCCATTCTTCCCCATGTTATAGGATTGCTCAGAGCACAACCCAGATCTGACCCAACCAACTCTCTTTTTATACCAGACATTTTACATATTTAAGCATGCCATTTTCTTTTCCTGGGCAAACTGAGGCAGGTATTTAATCTGTGCCTCAAGTTCCAAACTTAGCCCAAGGCAGCAATGTATAAAATCTGCAAAGTACCTCTTCTCCAAGCTCTCTCTGTTGTCATCACTTCTACCACTACTCTTTCCCCTCTCAAGGCATCGTTCAATACAGATCTAAAAAGAGAAATAATAAAAAGTCATTACAAAAAAAAAAAAGGATCCAAATTTGCCTTTCACATTTGCCATTCTTTTAACCTGAAAAGAGAACAAAGTTTGAAGAAATTACCAAAAAAACCCCCTACATTAAAACTAATTTGTCTAATTCATTAATCAACATGCAAAGTCCTTTTAAATTTAAACATGTGGTTCAATTTATATAAACTAGGTTAAATAAGTACAGAGCATAATAAGAATTCATTCATGACTCAGTTTTTCCTGTGCACTTTTTTTTAAACCGCAATAAAAAGAAGATCTGTATGTGTGTACTTCCATCAAGGATATATTATTAACTTATTAGGTATGAATTACATGCCTCAAACTTTGTTCCATTTTGCTTACTTTTTGATAATTCCATAAATATCCAAATATTTAAGAATCAACAAATTTGCATTTGAATAAAGTATCCCTTGTAAATCGTGAATAAACATTCCTTAGTTATAAAGCTGTGGTGAACATTCTAAAGTTAACTTTGAAGAATAAGTGAAAACATATTTTTGGGGGTTGGAAAAAGAGAGATTTTAAAACAACTCAAAGGCTGCAGCAAGTCTCTCCACCAGAGGCACATTTGCAATTCAGCCCAAGAATAGCCAACTTCCTTCAAGGCAGTAATTTAGGTTCGTATTCTTTCAGGCTGTTGGCATTAACTTAATGAAGTTATATTACAGCTGTCAAACAGTCAGACCTCTTAATTAAATGATCCTGAGAAATTCATTTAGCTATTCAAAGGTATGTCTGGATATGTTACTAGAAGTACCAGGAAGAAGAACGCTTTCTTGCTTTTTTCAAGATCATTTCACTCTTAGAAAATAAAAATCCAAGCTATCTTTTTTTCTTTTCAAATCAAGCTATCCTATATGTTTCTTTAAAACTTTTCCCAACTTCCCCAAAAGTCTTTTCCTAACATCCTAAGGCAATACTCTGAAAAGAGCACATACCTAAGAGGAAACAGCACAGCCTCATTACCTAACATTATTGCACAAGTCAATTCTTATTTCAAAACAAAGCAAATACTTGTTATCTTGAAAATCAAGCAAATTTTAGATCCACAAGGTTGCTGATACCACAGTTTTTAGTACTCCAACAGCAAGACAGTACTGTTCCCTTTATCCGATTTACCAGTTCGAAGTAAAACTGCTGCCCATATAAAATGCAAAGATAAGTAAAAAGTCACTTTATTTTTCCCTAATAGTTGACCATCAGTTAGTGAAGGCCCGTGTGAGCAGATGAAGGTCTTAATTACCTCATTATTACAGTCAAAAAACAGAACGAAAGACACATCTGCCTTCCCATCCATGGTCTTGTTCCAACCTTGAAGGTTGTCCTGATTTCTTGGAAACCCATCAATCAAGAATTTATTCTTCTGAGCATTGGCAGCCATTGTCTGATCCATTTCCTAAAAGAAAAGGAAGATTCAGGTTCAAGAGGACATCAACAAAGTGTAATTTCATTTTTTTTCAGTGTTAACATGTTTAATAAAAGTATATACTAGGTACAAAAGTAGCCTAAGGAGTGACTAGTTTCACGAGGTTTTTTGGGGTGAGGGTATAAGAAAGGTTTGGGGGAGCCTGGGTGGCTCAGTCATTCGTTAAGTATCTGCCTTCAGCTCAGGTCATGATGCTGTAGGTAGGTAATAAAATACTCAGTCCCGGGACTGAGTCCCACATGGGGTTCTCTGCTCGGAGGGAAGCCTGCTTCTCCCTCTTCCACTCGGTTTGAAACGGTTTGACTCAGGAGTGGTGTCCATTTGAGGGGATATTTGAAACAATGAAGCATAAGCAGAAATGTAAAAAAATAAAAATAAAAAGCTCCTAAGGTAGATATTAATGACTACAAAATGCTAACAACACAGAAGAAATTAAAATATAAAGAGGTACAGAATTCTATTAATTTTAAATTGGCAGCCGAAAGATTAGTTGAAAAATGTGGTGAAAGGGTAGAGAAGTCCTTTTTTTTAGATTTTGTTTTTTTACTTAAATTTCAATTAACTAACATACAGTGTATTATTAGTTTCAGAAGTAGAATTCAGTGATTCATCTGTATTATGTAATACCCAGGCTCATCATATCACAGGCCCTCCTTAATGTCTATCACCAAGTTACCCCATTCCCCACCCTTCTCCCCTCCAACAAAATGCAATTATTTAAGCAGGGTGGTGGAGATACAAGTGTTTCTTTTGTTATTATTATTCCTTAAATCATTAGTAAAGAGTGGAGGGTGCGGAGGAAAAAAAAAAAAAGACTTAAAGGAAATGATCCAATGTAGTAACTTGGTGGAGTTCCAGGCAAGTATCCCTTCCCAATTTACACGCATACACACATACAATTTTTTCTCTGAAGTTTCTAAATTTTCTACAGTAAGCATTTATTACTTTCACATATACATTCACAAAGTTATGAATAGCAAAAAGAAAACAAAATAAGCAATTACCAGTACCTTTGGTCTAGCCCCTAGAGGCCCTATCTTGCCTTCCCCTCCCCACTCCCAAGTCATTTTGCTGTAGGAAGAAGTATGCTGCTTCTGCAGGCATTCAGATTCTCTGCAATAATTCAAATCCAACTGCACAAAGCTTTGGACAAATATAAAGATACTGCTAGCAAAAAGTTAATACATTTTTGACTGAAGCTAATTAAACTTTAAATGCCACTAGCTACCCCATAACACAGGTAGCAGAGTTAAGAATTCAGTCAAGGAAGACAGGAAGAGCAGCACACTTCACCATCTTCCCCAAAGTTTGAGGCCAGAATGTTGAAATATGTGAACGGGAGATGCAGAAATGTAGTCTCCAAATCCTCACCACTGCCAGCCACCACAAGGTATGCACTGATGCACGACTCTGACCAGCTCTGGAGAAGCCCCCATTCCAAAGCTAACCAACATCCAGTCCCCTCAGTGCTCAATCTCCTCGTTCCTCAAGAAGAACACAGGTTGTCTGGCCCTCTAATTCTTTCATCTGAGGGTTGGCTTTGTCCCAGCATTTGTTCTTCCAATGTTCTCCAATAATACAAAACTTTCATAGAATGTTTTTGGGCTCTGCTATAGCATTTCTACCTCAATTATGGTAGAAGAAGATTAAGGTGCATCAATATTCTACTCATGCAACATACAGTTACTCAAGGCCTATTACCAAGGAACATGGATAGCCACATGGCTCTTGGGGGGCTCACGGTTCAGCAGGTCACAAATATGTGTAAAGAAATGTGCTAAGTTCTATGGGGATGTATGAAAAAACAAAGCACCAACTACTAGGAAAACAGCCTGAGAGAGAGCTTTACGAGAGGTGGCAGTGGAGATGAGTCCTAAATAATGAAGTGGCAAGCAGACAGGGATCAAAGTACTCCAGACTGAATATATAAAGGCTCAGAAATGAAAAAGCATAATAGCTTTGATGAATCTGAAGTAAGCTGATAAATCTGAAGTAAGCTGAGGCAGCTGAATATTAGGACACATGTACAGAGTGGTGGGAGATAGGACTAGAAAGTCGGTTGGGGCAAGATTAATGAAGAGCTTACTATGCCACACTAAGGAACTGGTTTTTATTCTGGAAGCAACAGAACTTAGAACTAAGGAACTTTAGGCAGAATATGCTTTTGTCAACTTTTGGAAAAAAATCACCCTGACTGGGGTACCTGGGTGGCTCAGTCTATTGAGGGTCGACTCGATTTCAGCTCGTCATGATCTCAGGTTTGTGAGATCAAGCCCCGTGATGGGCTCTGTGATTGGTTCCGCATGTCTCCGCACCGGGTGTGGAGCCCGCTTGAGATTCTCTAACCCTTCTCCCCTTCTCAAAAAAAAAAACACAAAAAACAAAAAACCAAAAACAAACAAAACAAAAAACACCCTGACTGCACGGTGAAGGGTGGATTAGAAGGAGACAAGCATGGATTAAAGGCAAAAAGACTGATGAGGAGGCTCTAGTGATGGTCCAGGAAAGGAAAAGAGGATCTGAACTAAATAAAGTGACAGTGGTAATAGAGAAAAAAGACTAAGTCAAAGAGGGTTAAGAGGAAGATAACTAGAAGATCCACTCACTGAATTGATTTGGGAAAGTGACGAAAGAGGTGGAAAATACAGGATGGCCCCAGATCTCTGGCTTGGGCACAGATGGTAGAACCATTAACTAGAACAGGAGATAAAGGGCGATCACATTTTAGATGATCCACTGATTCCCTGAGATACTGTCAAATATTCAGATGGGTATCTAGTAATTAGAAGTGTAGGTCTGGAGTTCAGAAAAAAGGTGAGTGCTAGAGCTATAGATTTTAGCATTTGTTAGTATAATGAAAGCCTTGGGCATGGCTAAAAGCATCCAGCAGTAAATACATAAAAGGAGAGGAGAACCATGGATAAAACCCGGAGATCATCATCGTTTAGGAAACTTGCAAGGAGACGTAAAAAACAACAGCTGTTGAAGCAGGAAAGAATCAAGAAAAATGGTGTCATAGAGAACAAAGAAGTTTCAAAAAGACAATGAATGGAGTTACATGCTATAAGAAAAATGACTAAGAATATCCTCTAGATTTTATAAGGAAGATCACTGGTAACAACAGCAAGAACAGTTTCAGTGAAGATGGAAGTAGAACCTGATGACATAGGGTTGAAGAGTAGGAAGTGAAAAAGTGAAAAATGTAGACCACTGTTTCACAATGTTTAGTGATGAAGTGGAGAAAGGGCATCAAATCTAGAGAACAGGGAGAGAAGATATATTATGGAATAGAAGCAGGTTACTCCAATCTCTGAAACAAAAGGTAAGAAAGTGTGTAAATGAGCCACTCCTCCTCCTCCTCAAGTTTCTGTGGTTCCATCCAGGTGCTCACATATATCTCTCTTCCATTGGGTTTCAACTATTTCTTGCTGTTCTCACTCTTGCATTTCTCTTTCACCGTTTCTTATATGTGAAAATACCGGTTAACAACTCGTCTTGGGAATCTATAGTGGAGAGATATCACATAAATGCAAGACACCTGTTTTTAAGATGGGACATATTTTGATAGCTGTTAATCTCCGTATTTCATACTGAAGATGGTGACACATTAACCACAAAAGGAAACATTAAAATTGAGAAAAACTGTAACAACGGGATGTCCATGGGAAAAAGGAATAAAGGGAAGGAAGGACAGAAAGGAGGGAGGGAAGAAAGAAGACTTACAAGAAAACAGAAAAGGCGGCGCCCCAGGAGTGGCTCAGTGGGCTAAGCCTCTGCCTTCGGCTCAGGTCATGATTTCAGGGTCCTGGGATCAAGCCCCACATAGGGCTCTCTGATCAGCAGGGAGCCTGCCTCTCCTGTCCCCTCTGCCTGCCTCTCTGCCTACTTGTGATCTGTCTGCCAAATAAATAAATAAAATCTTAAAAAAAAAAAAAGAAAAGAAAACAGAAAATGGCAAGGAGGGGGAAAGGAAGAAGAAGAGGAGGGGAGGAAAAAAGGAAGAAAAAATAGAAATGGAAATGATACACCATCTGCATGGTGGGCAAGGATCAAGGACACACATATGGATGTGAAGCGAAGCTAGCTGATCCTAGATCAAGGTAGAGAATGTTTGCTACTGTCCAATTTCTTTCCAGGGGACAGCAGATTGTCCAATACAGCCATTCTCAAACAGCATGACCACCTACCACAAGCAAGATACTTAGTACTCTTTTTTTTTTTTTTTTCATTACTCAAAGGAAAGGCAGATTTAGTTTCTTACTTCATTGCTGGTTTAAACAGGATGGTATTCACACTCCTTACCCTCTTTAACAAACTGATGGTTATCTCAACTGGCACAATCTTTCCATCTTTAATGTACTTTTCAATGAGTTCACCATACTGTGAATCTGGGTTCTTCCTTTCATCACGAAGAAGTTCTCCTGCAGAAAGGTGTGTATAACCGTATTTCTGAAAGAAACAACACACAGGGAAAAAAGTCAGAATACTTTCAACCCAGGGGCACCTGGATGGTTCAGTAGGTTGAGCATCCAACTCTTGATTTCAGCTCAGGTCATGATTTCGGACTGAGCCTCATGTCTGGCTCTGCTCTCAGTGTGGAGTCCACTTGTCCCTCTCCCTCTGCTCCTCCCCTAGCTCGCATTCGTGCACAAGGGCTCATGCTTGCATGCTCATTCTCTCTCTCTCTCGTTCTCAAAAATAAATAAATAAATAAATAAATAAATTCAACCCAGTGGTAGGACTACCAATTTTTTTCCTTCATGTTAACTTCTATAGTCTAACTTTTCTACAATAAGCTTTGATTGTATATTAAATAAATAATATACAAATTTTAAGAGATTTCATACACTCAAGTTTGCTTTAAAAACATTCTTAACCTCGAAGGGCATGGTAGGTATAATGTTCACACACCAAGAAATCATCCTGAAATTTATGTAACTATTCAAGCCATTAACATTTCACTGTTATCCTTCAGAAACACAATCAAAGTTTAAATGCCATTAATAATGCCCAAGAAATGCCTAACAAAAACCAAATAATTCAAGGCAAAAAAAAAAAAAATTTCACCACTGTTGGCTGTACCCACCTTCTAGAACTATAAAATGCTTCCCTTCCTTAAACTCAACACATCTAAACTGAACTCATCAGCATTTACACTACCCCTGTTCTTCTGGTCTGTTCCCTTTCTTGGTAAATAGCACAAGTCCTACCTCCTCCACAAAATTAACTTTCCTGACCACTGTGGAGGGTGGTCACATAACCAAGCAGTGACTTCAAATATCACTGTCTCTCTACCTAGACCAGTACATTCCTCACCATTCTTAAAAGTCCATCTCCTCCTTCTCTAGTTGAAACTAGAGGTCTCATCTGTGAAATGGGAATACAGATACCTATTTTATAAGTTAATGGTGATGACTAAATGAGATAATGTATATAAATTGCCTACCAAAGAGCCTGACACATAGTATGAGATAAAAGTCATCAATTACCTCCTTGCCATTATGAAGATACTTATCTTAAATAATCTAGAAGCATTTTTATATTATATGCCATTTTTAATTATATATATATGTACACACACACACATACACACCCATATCTGCATATGTACTCACTTTAATGGTTTTTATGGGAAGACTAATCAAGAGATGAAAGTGAAATAACAGATATGAATAGGCTATGAAAGGTCAGTAGAATAGTATTATTATGATTGTGATGATCATTATTATGTAGGACTTATAAATGATGCATTAGGTCAGGGTATAGAGTAATAGTTGAAATAAGTCATATAAGATGTACAGTGTTGTTCTGCCACTTCCCCATGCCTGGAATGAAAAAACAATGCAGATCTAGGAAACAATTCTGATAATGAAGAGCTTCTTCCACCACATGAACATACACATTCCCTGTTTTAAATCAAAAGAACCTTAAAATCTATTTTAAAAACATTTTGGGGGCACCTGAGTGGCTCAGTCAGTTCAGTCGACAATTCTTGATCTCAGCTCTTGTTATGATCTCAGGGTCATGAGACTGAGCCCCAAATTGGGTTCCATGCTCAGCGCAGAGTCTGCTTGTCCCTCTCCCTTTGTCCCTCCCCCCACTTGCTTGATCTTACTCTCTCTCTCAAATAAAATCTTTAAAAAAGTGTTTTTTTAAAATAAATAAGTAAATAAAAAGAACACTTAATGTTTTAGAAAAAAGTTTTTACTCTCAAATATCAGGGCACTCAGAATATATTCAATTTTCAGTTACTATAATCATCTTACCCCCAAATTCTTTTTTTTTTTTTTAAGATTTTATTTATTTGACAGAGATCACCAGTAGGCAGAGAGGCAGGCAGAGAGAGAGGAGGAAGCAGGCTTCCTGCTGAGCAGACAGCCCGATGTGGGGCTCGATCCCAGGACCCCGAGATCATGACCTGAGCCGAAGGCAGAGGCTTTAATCCACTGAGCCACCCAGGCACCCCAACTTACCCCAAATTCTTAAGGCTCCCTAAATGGGCTTTTATATCATCCATAGTTAAGTGTACAATAAAAATTTAATATCTTAAATTTATCTTTAATTTCAACATTAAGATTAGAGGAAGCCCACATTCCCACCCCCCTTTTAAAGAAGAAAGTTTCAATTGCACAGTTCATAAAAACTCCAATTACCCAGATTATGGTGAGTCTTCTTTTTTTGGACTGCAGAAGCAGTCTTTACCCCTCTTTCTATTTCTAAACATTGCTGGCTAAACTTGTTCTCACTGACTTAAGTAAGCTAGGTAAGGTAGTCAGCAAAGGAAAACAAACTAAACAGTTTATTTCCTGACTAAAATTGGGCATAAAGTTGGATGAGAATAAACAAAACCGCAGTGTCACTCATGTCTCTTAGTTATACACCCCCTTCCATTAAAATAATCAAAAGTGTATTTAGTTTTTTACTAGGCTTTAAAAAAAACCCTCCCATCGTTTGCAGAAAATGAAAATACAAAATACTTAATTATTTAAGCTGTTATTCTTAAATTATTTCCACACGACACCATTTTAAAATGCTACTTTGATCACCAAGCATAAGGAAACTTCTGAAAGATGGGTGTAGAAAAGACTATAAAAAATGAGGCGTGACCCACTTTCCCACTATTACAATTTTCAAAAAGCATTTTGCAACTAGTGTCCATAAAATTTTATAGCAGCTCCATTTCCTACAGCTTACTTTGTTTCCTGCTTGGAAGTCTATGCTTGCTGGATGTTCTCATATGGTCTGGAGATTATAGCATATGGTAATATTGAATAAATGCAGAGACAAACAGTACTAAACAATGACAAATGCTTAGTGAACACCAACCACACGGACTGCTCTGTACGGACTGCCTCTGCTGCATGAACAACATACATTTAGAAGCCCAGATAGTAATTTGGAAATTAGTACATACGTGTTGGTTTCCTGACACGGGAGTGCTCAAATTTGCAAGCTTTATGTTGCATTAAAGTGGGTTTTGGCCTATCACTTTTTTAAAAGAGAAACTAGTTGTAAACTGTAGAGGTATACAAATGGTATTTTTAAAAATAATTACACACAGTCTGTCAAAGAGAGAGAAAACAACCTTATATGCAGTGTCTAAGGAAACAAGGAATTTAAGTAAATATAACAGAAATTCATACATGTGTCTTCCTATTTCTCATCCGCATTCCATTTTTTAAAATCCTCTATTTACTGCTTTTTTATACTATATTTTTCTCAAGGATTTTGCTGAAGCTTTCCTCTTACCACAGAGTTTCTATAACACAAAAGCAACCATCACTTACACACTAGCTATTATGGTATTTTAGTTACAGCTAGACTTCAAGGAGCACGTTTTTTAAAGCATTCTGTTGTCATTAAGTAGTTACTGATGCCAATTTTGAGGAAAGCAAAAATGGCTATTTCCCTGGCTTAACCGAAACTTTTTCACATTCTCTGAAATTTCCTAGCAATTAAAATCTAGTGGGTCACTAACTACAGTCTTAAGAACATCATTCAAAACCACAGTAGGTTATAAACACTATAAACTAGAATAAATAAAATTACAAGCTACTATTCAACTAAAAATAGTTTTCTAGTGACAAATGTATAAACTCAATTCATTTAGAGTAACGGTCTAAACTTTTTACTTTCATTTTCTCCTTTAAGAAATTAAAAAAAAAACTCAATAAATTCTTATAAACCACATACTAAGATTTAGAGGGAGAAAAAAAAGCACCACGTTCTCAATAAGGACAGAACGGCACTTTATTTTTTTAGGTGAATGTTGAAATTTTACAGTATCAAATCTTTAATCATTTTGATGGACTTCTTTACCTCTTAGCAATCATCTTTCCTTCTTTCTCAATTTAGGTAATGTGGTTCTACGTGGGCAAAAACAATAAAAACAATAAAAAACAAAACCACAACAATAAAAAAGAGCTCAAGGTATAACTGATGTGGGGTGCCTGGTTTGGCTTAGTCGATTAAGCATCTGCCTTCAGCTGAGGTCATGATCACAGGGCTCTGGGATCGAGCCCCACAGGGAGCCTGCTTTTTCCCTCTAGCTCTGCCTCCCCCACCTCACACCCTTCTCCTACTCATGGTCTCTCTCTCTCTCAAATAAATAAATTCTTTAAAAAAAAAGATAAAAATGATGCATAAATGGCAAGTCCTTGGAGGCAAGAAGAGATCCAGATGCCAGACCCACCTCCAGTTGGTGTGGCGATTAGAAAGCACCATGGGACTGTTTCCAAGCCTCACAAGAAAGGGCATATAGCAGATATATTAGACATAAATATATTTTTAATACAACTATGCACATTATAATTATTTGGTGTCCTTTAAACAGTGGACACATCTACGAAACATTTAAGACTAAGTTTATTTTGCATTCCCTAGAAGACTAGTGAACCTTAAAATCTAAGTTTTGGTTATGTACTATCAACAATTTACCTTCAGCAGAACACCCAGAAATGCTGCAAGGACTATCCAGGGCCATCCAGACTCAACAGTCTGCTGCTTGTTGCAAACAACAGCTTTAGAGCCTACAGCCTCCCAGTAACATTTTATGTAAGTCTATCATTCATTTCAAAGGTATTTTCAATAGAACTTTTTCCAGTTACTCTAAATGAGGTCTGATAAGGACATTCCAAGAACAGAATCTGCCAGTCTTGGGGAACTTACATTACTTTGAATATAAAAACCAACACAGTGCCAAGATGCTTACAACTGGTCATTTGTTTAAAGTTCCTTCTGGTTTCACCCACAGAGGGTTTGAAAAAGGGTCTTTCCTATAATCACCATTAAAGAAAGGTTAGCATTAAAAGGGGATTAAAAAAAAAAAAAGTCTATCCAGTGCGAGAAAAGCTGAGCGTAATAGTTGAATTAAGTTGCTAGCAGATTTCCAATCTCATTTTTAGTGTGTATTTCCAAATGAATGCATTGCATTTCACATGCCTATTTAATTGCAAATCTACATATTAACTAGAAACTATGGAAATTATAAACTGAGCTAAATCTTTTCTCAAACAAAAAGCTTTAGCAGACAGATTTTAAATTAACATGAAGCATACTTCTTTTTCTAATTAAAGAGTGATATTTTAAAAGCTTATATTCTGAAAAGAGGAGGGATATAATCCATTCAACTGCATACAATTATAGCACTATTCATTTTCCTCAATGTTTTCCTCTCCATATAAGAAAACCTTAATTCAGGCAATACTTGGAACTTACTTTAAATCCATACATATTTATTGAATGTCTATGAAGTGTCAGGTCATGTGCTGATTCAAGGAAGCTAATATAGGATGTAATAGTGACCTGCATATATAAAATGACCAGAGCCCTAATACTAACTAATAAGGTAATTCTTTATACTTGCACAACTTTTCCTAAGAAATTCAGTCTTTACGAGCACCGTCTGCTTGGGGAAGCAGAGGTGGTGGCAAGAAGACAGAACAATAAATAAATCTTAGAGCCAGGGTACGTTAGAAGTCACCCAACACTGTTTCCCCACCTGTATAAGCCTGCGTATCCCTCTAACAGCCTGCAAAAGGCTCTCAGATAACTGACGATATGGTTACCTGATTTACATACCAAATGGCCCCTATAGCAACCATGAATTGGAATTTTCACACTCCAATTTCATTCCAGTTGATCATTTCCAGTGTTTTTCTTTTAATTCATCTCACCCATTTCTTAATCAATCTGTATTCCCTACATTAGAAGGAGATGTATTTTAATTCATCTCACCCATTTCTTAATCAATCTGTATTCCCTACATTAGAAGGAGATGGAAAATGGTCAAAAGGCAAGACCAGGCCCAGAAACCTCCTGGGATTCCAGGAGCTCAGAAGCAATAATTTGAAAACTTCCAACACTAATGGACAGCCACAGAGGTCTTGCTAGTCTTAGAAAACACTCTCTGATCTTGTTAATTGAATGATCAATTCATACAGTCACCGTAGGGTCTATAAGCTAAACACTCATATCACTACCACCCAAATATTGTTGCAGGTGGCCTAAGAGCTTCAAGTTCAGTTAAGTCATTTCCTGTGAGAACACTTGGAGGACATATATCAAACCACTCAGATGAAGCCCTTGTTTCTATTTCACATTAGAAAAGAGAGGTTTTTAAAATATTAAGCAGGCCTAATTGTATCTATTATTTTTTTAAAAAGTAAGTAACATTAAAATCAGAATATCATTACCTATGTAATATCAAAAACAATAAAGCCACCCTAAGAGATATAACTACTTGAGAATGCAATCTGTAAAAAGCCTCATCACAAAATAGCATTTTAACAGCTTAGGTTCTCCCTAAGGGGTACAATTTATTTGGATTTATAAATCCACTCTTGAGTAAAATGTGCAAAGGATACCAAACTCTGAATTCAATAATACATACAAACAGAGCATTTCAGCATCTGCAAAACTATCAAACTAATGGAGAAATCCACTTAGAGAAACAAAGAATTCAGCAAGAACCACAAGCACATAAGAACTTTGCATGAAGGGTGCCTGGGTGGCTCAGTCGGGTGAGCAACTGCCTTTGGCTCAGGTCATGATCCCGGACTTCCAGGATCGAGTCCTGCATCGAGCTCCCGGCTCCTTGGGGGAGTCTGCTTCTCCTTCTGACCTTCTCCTCTCTCATGCTCTCTCTCAAATCAATAAATAAAATCTTAAAAAAAAAAAAAAAAAGAACTTTGCATGAAGTCATATCCTTGGAACACTGAACTGAAAGTTAAGGGATTCGTTTTAAGACGAGTGTCACAGCCCTGTGTGACAATGGAAAATTATGTAACCAACTTTCTTAGATCTCAGCTTCTTCATTTCTAAAACAAAATTAATATCGATACTATCAGAAATAATATCTACACTACACCATCAGCTACAGCCAAGTATTTGTATTAGCTATTACAACTCGAGGCATCTCCTTAAGAATATACTGCTAAATGCATGGTCCACACCGCTAGATTTAAGACCTACTATGAGAGCATTCACATCAGGAAAAAGTTACACAAACACATTCAGGTTATTCCTGGAGCAAAGTCCACAATAATCAGTGGCTAAACTACAAATTACTACCAGTTAAGGAAAATAACTACCAAACAGGCTCAACAGCATACAAATGTACAGAAAAGGGGTGTCTGAGTGGCTCAGTGGGTTAAAGCCTCTGCCTTTGGCTCAGGTCATGATCTCAGGGTCCTGGGATCAGCCCTACATCGGGCTCTCTGCTCAGCAGGGAGCCTGCTTCCCCTTCCTCTCTCTCCGCCTGCCTCTCTGCCCACTTGTAATCTCTCTCTCTCTCTCTCTGCCAAATAAATAAATAAAATCTTTTAAAAAATAAATAAATAAAACAAAATATATTTTTTAAAAAAGTAAAAAGAAGGCGTTCTGTGCTTCTGTGTTCCTGAACAGAAAGATGCAATACTGTAAATATTTTAAAATTCCACAAACAGGGATGCCTGGGTAGCTCAGTTGGTTAAGTGGCTACCTTTGGCTCAGGTCATGGTTCCTGTGATAGATCGCTAGATCGGGCTCCTTGCACAGCGGGAAGTCTGCTTCTCCCACTGTCTGCCGCTTCTCCAGCTTGTGAGCTCCCTCTCTCCCTCTCTCTCTCTCTAACAAATACATAAATAAAATCTTAAAAAAAAAACAAAAAATAAAATTCCGCAAATTAATCTATGAATTTATTGCAACCTCAATCGAAAGTCAACTGGAATTGATTTTTTTAATGCAACAGAATGAACTGATTCTCAGGCTCATCAGACCATAAATGTGAGGAGAATAGCCAAACCTGAAAATAATCTCAAGAACTCCCAGTGGGAACTTGTCCTACCAGGTAGCATAAAATATTATAAAACTATAGTAATTAAAACAGTATGGCACTAGTATAAAAATAGGCAAAGAGAACAATGAAACTCAACAGTCCCAAAACAGACCCAAGTGTCAGTGGGAATTCAATAAATGATAGACTTGGGGCACCTGGGTGGTTCAGTTAGTTAAGCAGCTGTCTTCAACTCGGGTAGTGATCCCAGAGTCCTGGGGATCCAGCCCCAGACTCCCCGCTCAGCAGAAAGTCTGCTTCTTCCTCTATGCCTCAACCTGCTCTCCTGTTTTGTCTCTCAAATAAATAAAAAAATATATATATAAAAAAAGATAGATTTAGCATCTAAAAACCAATAAGGGGAGTGTCTGGCTGGCTCAGTCAGTAAAGCATACAACTCTTTATCTCAGGGTCCTGAGTTTGAGCCCTACATTGGGCACAGAGAGTACTTAAAAAAAAAAGTTAAAAAAAACTTAAATGAAGGGGCACCTAGGTAGTTCAGTCAGTTAAGCATCTGCCTTCTGCTCAGGTCATGATCTCAAAGCCCTGGGATGGAGCCCCATGTCAGGCTCCCTGCTCAACAGTAAGTCTGCTTCTCCTTCTCCTTCTGCCTAACCCCCACTTGCACTCTCACTCAAATAAATAAAATCTAAAAAAACAAACAAACAAAAAACTTAAATGAAATAGAAATCAATGAGGAAAAAGATTAACTATTTAATAAATGATGCTTGTGAAACTAGCTACCCATCTGGGAAAAAATTAAATCAGATTCCTGAATCTTAAATCATCTTCCTGCAGAACTAAAACACAAGCAAAAAAACCCCTATGACAGTACTAAAGAAAAATAATCTTGAGATACAAAAAAGGCATTCTAAAACAAGAACCAAGTCAGCTAAGATTTATGTTTGACCACATAAATAATAAAAGCTTTGGAACAGAGAAAGATAGCATAAATATAATCAAATAACAAGCAAGAGCCTGGAAGAAAATGTTTTCACCATACAAAGGTGAAAGGGGTAATACATACTGTACATAAAGAGATCATACTAACAAATAAAAAACCTCAATAGAGAAATGGGCAAAGGAAAAGAATAAACAATTCACAGAAAAGAACAGATGCTCAATTCACTGGTAATCATGAAAATGCAAATTAAAACAATGTGATTCCATTTTCCACCCATCAGATTAGCTAAAATAAAAAGACTGCTCTATCTGGCAAGAATGGAGGTAGGGGTGGGGAAAAACTAGCATCCTCATACTTTATGGGAGTGTGAACTGTTTCAGCCATTTTAGAGGGCAATGTAGCAGATCTATCAGAATTTAAGTTTACATGCCCTCTGGCTCAGTACTTCCGTCTCTAGGAGCTGTGCTACTGAAACAGTTGCATATGCACACAAAGACATTCTGTACAGGGGCGCCTGGGTGGCTCAACCAGTTAAGCATCTGCCTTCTGCTTAGGTCATGGTCCCAAGGCCTGGGATAGCTCCCTTGCTTAGCAGGGAGCCTGCTTCTCCCTTCCCTCTGCCTGCCGCTTCCGGTTTGTGCTGTCAAACAAACAAAATCTCAAAAAAAAAAAAAACAAAAAAACCATTCTATACATGAGTGTTCAAAGTAAACAAAATCAAAACATTTACCAATATACAAGAGATTAAATAGATCACTCTATGTATTATGAATGAAGTAGAGCTATCTATATGGAAAGCTATCCAAAATAAACTGCTAAGCAAAAAAACACAAGTCACAAAACAATAGGCAACATGTGTGCACATAGGTGTGCACACATTATATCTGTATATAAGGTACATAAAAAAATGGACCAGAGGGGTGTGTGGCTGGCTCAGTCCATTGAACAGGCTACTCTTGATCTCAGGGCCATGAGTCAGAGCCCCAGGTTGGGCGTGGAGCCTACATTAAAAAAAAAAAAAAAAAAAAAGGACCAGAAACACACACACAAAAAATTTTGATTACATAAGGAGTACTCTGAGATTGATTAAGAAGAACTTTCATTTTTACTTTATGTATTTTCAAAATGTTTAAATCTTTTATAATATAAATGTATACATATATGCTTGTTAAAATTTTAATTAAACATATATGCTTTTACATAAAGCGTATATACTATCCACACATCTCTAAATGGCAAATACCACAAAGAAAAATTAATGATTTAAGTGTTTTATTAATATAAAATCCTTGGGGTGTCTGGCTGATTCAGTCGGTGGGGCATGCAACTCCTGATCTCAGGGTTGTAAGTTCAAGCCCCACAATGGGTGTACAGATTACTCAGAAATAAAAATCTTTAAAAAAAGAATGTGTGTATATATATATGTGTATATATATACACATCTATGTACATAGATGTGTATATAAATACATGTATGTATATAAATACATATATATTTATATATAGGGGTATACAGATTACTTAGAAATAATCTTTAAAATAGTATAGAAATATACTTTTAGATTTTAGAAATAAAATCTTTAAAAAAGTATACATATATATATATATATATATATTCCTAAGAAAACAGCAAAATGAAACTCAAAATCTCACATGAAGGATAAAATCCCTATGTAAAAAAACATGTAATTTCAAGAAAAAAGGGAAACACTACCTGAACAATCAAAAACTTATTTAAAGTTTAAAACTAAATCATTATAGAGTACAGCAAAAATCAATTCAAGTGTTTGAACAAAAATTTCTCTATAAAGTGATCCATTCCTGAAACAAAAGAGAAACAAAAGTATAATATAGCAACACAAAAACATGCTACATGGGCATGAAGTCAAGAGTTATAGAAGGAGACAGAAAACAGTTCAGTTTTATAGCCTAGAAACAGATGGAAATTTAGAGACAACACTCAGTTGAGAGAATCCAAAAGGCACAGCAGCAAACGTTTAAAAGGAAACATATTTCAATGAAGTCCTACTCTAGACACTAGAGTCCAAAATTATAAGCAAGTTTTTCTGGAAATGACACCTTCATGGCAAAGACAATATACTCATACTACTTCTAGTCTCCAGAATAACCCCTTGCAGCATTTTTAGAACTTTATTGTGCTAAGCAACCTCTCTCAACTGATTTTTTAGACATAATTAATCTTGCTTAACTTTAACAAAGAATCATCTTCATTTGAGTCCACCAACCTGTGCTAACAGAAGAAAGCATGAGCAAAATCATTTTTTTTCAAAGATTTTATTTATTTATGTGCCAGAGAGAGAGAGAGACCGCACAAGCAGGGGGAGCAGCAGCCAGAGGGAGAAACAGGCTTCCTGTGGAGCAAGGACACCAATGTGGGACTCCGTCATGACCTGAGCTGAAGGCTCAGGTGACTGAGCCACCCAGGAATCCCAAACCATTATTTATTTGGCTTTGAAAGATAGTACCTGTTTTTACAATTTGGGGGTATAAAGTTTAGTTTTGTTACATTTTGCTCAATTCAAAAGTTGGCAAAACTAATGAATAAACGAAGAGCAAAATCAAATCTACAAATACAGAGAATAAACTGATGGTTCCCAAACATAAGGGGGATGGGCAATACAGGTGAAGGGAAGTGGGAGACACAGGCTTCTAGTTATGGAACGAATAAGTTATGGGAATAGAAGATACAGTATAGGGAATATAGTCAATAATATTGTAATAACATTGTATAGTGACAGATGGTAGCTACTTGTGATAACTACATCATAACCTATAGCGATGTTGAATCACTATGTACACCTGAAACTAATGTAACATTGTGCATCAATCAAAGTCAAAGAATACACTTTTTTAATCAAAGTCAATCAAAGTCAAAGAATACACTTTTTTAAAAAAGATTTTATTTATTAATTTGAAAGAGAGAGAGAGAGAGAGAGCATGAGAGGGTAGAAGTCAGGGAGAAGCAGACATCCCTCTGAGCTGGGAGCCCCATGCGGGACTTGATCCTGGGACTCCAGGATCATGACCTGAGGCAAAGGCAGTTGCTTAACCAACTGAGCCACCCAGGCACCCCTAAGCATACACATTTTTAATGGCATAGCTATCAAATCCTATCCCGGCCTGGAATTCAATGTTGGCCACAGATAACTATACCCATTTTTATGATGTAGAACAGAATATAAGGGACTCCCAGTTCTTGATTAGGGTCCAATTTCTTCCTATAATGGAAAAAGTGGTAAACGTATGGGAAGTTTTACGGCAAATTTTTTTCCTGACATGAATACACAACAGAAAGAATGCTAGAGACCATTCTGCAAAATGGGCAACTTCTCTCGCCCAACCCACTAATCTGACTTAATTTGGACTCAATTACGCCCTAGAATCAGTCAAGAAAGTAGTAAGAATCTGTTACTCCCACTCTTCCTTTCCATCCACCACTACCCCCTGCTCTCAGTCCCAAGCACAAGACATACTTACCAGCTGTCCTCTTTTTTAGTTTTAAACTTACTTATCAGTCTTTCTTTTTTTAAAGATTTTATTTATTTGACAGAGAGAGAGACAGTGAGAGAGGGAACACACACAGAGGGAGAGGGAGAAGCAGGCTTCCCACCAAGCAGGGAGCCTGATGCAGGGCTCAATCCCAGGATCCTGGGATTATAACCTGAGCCGAAGGCAGACGCTTAACGACTGACCCACCCAGGCACCCCACTTATCAGTCTTTTAATTTATAAATCATAGGCAATAGAAAGCATATCATATGTTCTAATGGGCAAGATTACAACGCCTCATCAAAATTAAGAATTACTGTGCTTCCAAGGACACTACCAAGAAAATGAAAAGACAATCCACAGGATGGGAGAAAAGATTTGCAAATCATATATCTATCTGGGTAAGGGACTTATATCTAAGATATGTAAATAACTTTATAACTTAATAATAAAAAGATAACCCAATTCAAAAAAATGAACAATTTTTAAAATGCAATATTCTGGAAAAAGATGAAAAAAGGGACAAGAGATCCAAACAGACATTTCTCCAAAGCAGATATACAAATGCCTGGTAAGTATGGGATAGTTGCTCAACATCATTAATCACTAGAGAAATGCAAATCAAAACCATAGTATGAGGGATGCCTGGGTGGCTCAGTTGGTTAAGCGGCTGCCTTCGGCTCAGGTTATGATCCCGGCGTCCTGGGATCGAGTCCCACATTGGGCTCCTTGCTGGGCAGGGAGCCTGATTCTCCCTCTGCCTCTGCCTACCACTCTTTCTGCCTGTGCTCGCTTGCTCTCTCTCCCTGACAAATAAATAAATTTAAAAAAATCTTAAAAAAAAAAAACAAACCATAGTATGATACCACTTCATACCCACTGGAATTTTATTAAAAAAACAAACAAAAAAAACAGATAAGAAGTGTGGGCCAGTACATCAAGAAATTGGAACCCTTATACCCTGTAGGTAGGAATATAAAATGGTGCAGCCAGTTTGAGAAAGTCAAGCAGTTGCTCAAAAGGTTAAATATAAAATGTTTGCACATCATCTATCTAACAAAGGCTTAATATCTAGAATAAAGAACTCCTATAACTCAACAACAAAAAGACAACTAAATTAATAAATGGGTCAGGGACTTGAACAGACATTTCTCCAAAGATATACAAATGACTGACAAGTCCAAGAAAGATGCTCATACTAGTCATTGGGGAAATATAGATCAAAACCACAATGAGATACCACTTCACACTACTAGGATGGTTATAATTAAACAAACCAAAATTAATTAAGTGTTGATAAGGATGTGAAAAAACTAGAACCCTCCTACATTGCTGATGGCAATGTAAAATTGTAATAGCCACTGTGGAAAACAGTTTGGCAGCTCCTCAACAAATTAAAGAACTCATCTATGACCCAGCAATTATATTCCTAGCTATTTACCCAAAAGAATTCAAAACAGACTCAAACAGATGCTTGCATGCCAAAGTTCATTGCAGCATTATTCACAATAGCCAAAAGGTGGAAGCAGCCCTGTCCCACAAGAGATAAATGGTAAACAAAATATACTATGAACATACTATGAAACAGTCAGTCATAAAAAGAAAGTTCTGACACATGCTAATGTGTACCTTGAAAACAGTATGCTAAGTGAAATAAGCTAGACACAGCAAGACAAATACTGTGATTCCACTTCTATGAAGGACCCAAGATAGGCAAATTCATAAAGAGAGAAAGGAGATCAGAAGTTAACAGGGACTGGGAAAAGAGAGGAATGGGGACTTATGTGTATATCAGTTTCTGTTTGTATATCAAAGAAGTTTTAGAAAAGTGGTGACAGCTGTACAAAGTGGTGAATGGGATTAATGTTGCTCAACTGTACATTTAAAATGGTTAAAATAAGAAATCTTGGTTGTATTTTACCACATTTTAAAAAAATTAACAATGTAATATACCAAAACCACTGAATTATACACTTCAAATGGGTGATTTGGTCGTACATTCTATCTCAATGAAGTTATTTTTTTATTTTTTTTTTTAAGATTTTATTTATTTGACAGAGATCACAAGTAGTCAGAGAGGCAGGCAGAGAGAGAGAGGGGGAAGCAGGCTCCTTGCCAAGCAGAAAGCCCAATGCGGGGCTCGATCCCAGAACCCCAAGATCATGAACTGAGCCAAAGGCAGAGGCTTTAACTGACTGAGCTACCCAGGGGCCCCTCAATGAAGTTATTTAAAAAAAAAAAGAATACAGGGGAACCTGGGTGGCTTAACGGGTTAAGCGTCTGCCTTCGCTCGGGTCATGATCCTGGGGTCCTGGAATCAAGTCAGGCATCGGGTTCCCTGCTCAAAAGAGAGTCTGCTTCTTCCTCTGCCCCTCCCCCTGCTCATGCTCTCATGCTCTCCCTCCTCTCTCTTTCTGAAATAAATAAAATGTTTAAAAATATATATAATTTCTGAAAAATTACAAGCAACAAAATTTCCAGAATGAAATAAGTTAAATATATAATTTATCTCATCTATATGGTATATTGTTATAAAGATTATATGATAAAAGTATATTTATTAACATGGTAATATGTTTACAATATTAGAAGTGAAAAAGCAGGTTTCCAGATAGCCTGAACCTACTAAAAAAAAAAATGTCTGGGACGCCTGGGTGGCTCAGTTGGTTAAGCGGCTGCCTTCGGCTCAGGTCATGATCCCGGCGTCCTGGGATCCAGTCCCACATCGGGCTCCTTGCTTGGCGGGGAGCCTGCTTCTCCCTCTGCCTCTGCCTGCCACTCTGTCTGCCTGTGCTTGCTCTCTCACTGACAAATAAATAAATAAAATCTTTAAAAAACAAAAATGTCTGGAAGAATATGCCCAAAAATAGTGATTGATGGTAGCTTTCTCTGGATGGTAAGATTACTGGTAATTTTTATACTTTTTTTTTAAACTATTTTATTTATTTATTTCAGAAAAAGAATAGAAAGCATGAGCGGGAGGAAGAGTAGAGGGAGAGGGAAAAGCAGACTGCCCGCTGAGTGGGGAGTCTGATGTGGGCTTGATCCCAAGACCTTTGATCATGACTGAAGCCAAAGGCAGAACTGACTGAGTCTCCCAGGAACCCCTATATTCTTATTTCTATGTATCTGTATTTTCTAAATTTTGTATAATGTGTCTATACTACTTGCATAATAAAAAAGTAACCAAAATAAGAAGTATCTTAATAACAGGACAGTTAAGATATATATACAGTACTAGCTTATGACACTTAACCCATCATTAGGTCATTAGTTCCATTTGGCATCTAATAATCTATTTTGAATATAAATAGCATTTATCCTATAAACTTCCTTAAATTCACTCACCCTTTCTAGGTTTTTTTTTAAGGTTTTACTTATTTATTTGTCAGAGAGAGAGAGTACAAGTTGGGGGGGGGGGGGGGGGGGGGAGCAGGTAAAGAGAGAAGCAGGTTCCCTGCTGAGCAGAGAGCCTGACATGGGACTTGATCCCAGGACTCTGGGATCATGACCTGAGCCAAAGGCAGACACTTAACTGACCAAGCCACCCAGTCCCACCTTTCTAGGATTTTTAAATGTAAGCTAACTCCAAATATTTTCTCTAAGTACAAAGATCTTTTATATTCCATAGACTCTAAAATACTGTACCAGATTTTCTAAAATTTATAAACTGATCAGTGTGATCACTGATCACTCTCTCTATAGCAAACAATAACAATAATGCTTCCCACAACTACTTTTATCTAAATTACTTTTTAATCTCTTTCCTACAGCTCTTTTCTAAAATAATAAATGTTACCATCTATACACTCAGCGTCACGTATTGTGCTGAACATTGTATGTGTGCTGCCGAAGCGAGCACTGTGCTGAACATTGTAGAAGCATCACCTCATTTCATCTTCCTAACAACTCAATGAGGTTGGCATTATCATCGCTTTACAAATGAAGATACAGAATCAGAAAAGTTGGCGAATACAGATGCAGGTAGTAAACTGAGATTCAAACCAACGTCTGACTTCAAAGTCCACATGCTTTCTAATTCTATGCTGTATTGTAAGAAAGTTGACCCTAATACCCCAATTCTTACATATTTATAATTAAAAAATACAAACACATGGGGCACCTGGGTGGCTCAGTGGGTTAGGGCCTCTGCTTTCGGCTCAGGCAGGTCATGATCCCAGGGTCCTGGGATCGAGCCCCGCATCGGGCTCTGTGCTCCGAGGGGAGCCTGCTTCCTCCTCTCTCTGCCTACTTGTGATCTTTGTCTGTCAAATAAATAAATAAAATCTTAAAAAAAAAACAAAAACCACACAATTCTATTTCAGAAAGCTATTCCTTTTCCCACCTTACACATTCTTTGTTACCAGCCTGAAGTTCTATGTAACCATGAAATACTCGGGAGTTGATTTAAATACAATTCCTTGGTGCTCACAATTCATACAGCACAGAAAGTATACATATTGACAATGACTGGATAATTTGCCTCTGAATATGACTGCACTGGATTACACACTATCTAACACTTAAGTCTTGGGATACAGATGTTTCAGTGTTGGCCAAGACTATCTACTTCTACACCCCTCCTTTTACAAAAGGGAACACTGAAATAAACCAACTTGCCAGTTAGTCGAGAGGAAACCAGCACTTGAACCCAAGTCTGACTATTAATCCACAGTGGGCATCCAGGGCAATGCCTAGGTGACAGACCTGGAGACAGTCTTTTGCCTTTAAGCTGCTTACTGCCTTTAAATAACAGAATCTCCTGGTAGAAATTAAAAAGGAAACTCAAAGTTGATGTACTTTCATTCAGTTGTATCCTAGCACGGGGTTGAGAGAAGT
This sequence comes from Mellivora capensis, assembly GCA_004024625.1. NCBI lineage: Eukaryota > Metazoa > Chordata > Mammalia > Carnivora > Mustelidae > Mellivora > Mellivora capensis. The sequence goes on along the minus strand of PISX010001940.1, from coordinate 24,860 downwards.
TTATCCAAACCCAAAGAGCCAGGCATACTGGGCCTATCTATACCATTCAGCCAGATTCTGACAATCCTCGCTTTACTCTTGCCTTTATGACACCACTACCGTTTCTGACACCATTATCATTTCCACTTGCCACCTGCCTCACCCAATAATCACTAAGTAAGTAGCAAATAAAACTGTCCACTATATAAAAATCTGTATTAGCCATTAAGTCAATTCCCAATCACAAAATCAAAGCCTCTGGGCTGTCTCTCTACTCCCTAAAGACACCAAGAAAATATTAACTCAAGTTATCTACCTAAATCATACATAATTATAAAGGTAAATCTTATCGGTTAAATTAAACACGTAATACTTTCCAATGGCACACACCAATGACAAATACATCATGGAAGTTTCAAACATATAGTAAGCAGAGAAGCAGTCTTTTATATAGCCCCAAGTAAAGCATATTTAATTGTTTGTTGATATAAGATACAGCTTAATGATGAGTAAAACCAACTTTTGGGTCTTCTAGGGAAGACTGATGGGAACCAGGCATAGAAAGCAACTCATGGGACCCAGTCCTTCAAAATGAAAGTTTCTGAGAATGGTAGGTAACAACTGGTGCTTTTTCCTTTGCCAAAGTAATGTTTTGTTAGCTTTATTTACCAAGCATCATAAAACTGTTGGCAAACAATACATCCACTCACACCTGTTCTTTATTAAATTCTAGATGTTCTTATCACATGTTCAGTCTATAAAAATGTTCTTGATTTGCCAGGTTAAAGCAATAGAAATGTTAGAGCAAATACATTTTCATAGGCAATTGGGCTAAAAGTATTAGCTTCAAGGTTAACATGAGTCAGCGTGATTAGGCCAACATGACATGAATAAGACGGTTATCACCCAAGCCCACCCCCTTCTCTCTTACTAAGACCTAAAAGTCCCACTACTAAAGAACTTCTCTGAAGTGCTCTGAATTTCAATTCAGGACAACCATTAGAAAAAAATACTATACTCCTATGTGACTTGGAGGTCCACAGTCACTGAAGTCCTCTCCCCATTAGCATCTTAAATACAATGTGGCATTTAGAGTAACCCATTATTGTCATTGAAACTTTAACCCAAAGGGTATACATCAAGTAGATTTCAAAGAGAGTATGGATAAGGGAGAGAACAGACACTGAAGAGCGCTAAGACTTAGGTAGAGGCATCTAATTTTCATGTGGGTAGAATATATATGTACATTCAGGGGCGCCTGGGTGGCTCAGTGGGTTAAGCCTCTGCCTTAGGCTCAGGTCATGATCTCGGGGTGCTGGGATCGAGCCCCGCATCGGGCTCTCTGCTCGGCGGGGAGCCTGCTTCCCCCTCTCTCTCTGCCTGCCTCTCTGCCTACTTATGATCTCTCTCGCTGTGTCAAATAAGTAAATAAAATCTTAAAAAAAAAAAAATATATATATATATATGTACATTCAGAGAAACTCCTCCCTGCATAGCAAACCCATGTAGTTGGATATACGTGTATGTGTGTGTAAGATTTCATTCTAAAATAAGCTCTACATCCAACATGGGGCTTGAACCCACAACCCCAAGATCAAGAGCCACATGCTCCACTGACTGAGCCAGCCAGGCACCCCAAATGGAGTATTTTTTATAACATTTTTTCTTTATTTTCTTAAGTAATCTCTACACCCAATGTGAGGCTCTAACTCATGACCCTGAGATCAAGAATCTCATGCTCTACCGACTAAGCCAGCCAGGCACCCCGTATATATACATACATACACATACGTATACATATATATATATATACTCGTGTGTGTGTGTGTGTGTGTGTGTGTGTATTATCCTTTTTCAATGCATGATGGAGCTGGTAGAAAACCAGAGTAACTCAGATTTAGCTAAATCAAGAATGTACAAATCTAGAGTGAGTACCTGCTAGAATTGTGGCTGCCCTGAGGTCTTTTCCCACCCCCAATCTGATGGCTAGAACCTGGGATTTAATGGCCCACAAACTGGAGAAAGAGGACAAAGACTTAGGCCTAAATAGGACTGGAGATCAGATCAAAGAGCTCCACGTAAAGTCAGAACCCCAAAAGGATGATATTTTTAGTGGCTACCAGAAAAGAGAAACTATCATGCAGAGAAAACAGCAACAATTCCTAATCGCAAGCCCATACTGATTAAAGAAACTTGTTAAGGAAAAAAGAAGGAAATTCTGAGATGCAAAAATAGATGATAAATAGACAAATTGGTATATATGTGAGTTATTCTACAAACATTACATCACTGTTATAAAACACAAACACATCATTTGTAGGGATTTTAAAAAATCACTGTAGTATTTAAATCCTGGAAAACAGAACAGGATGGAACATAGAGTTAAGCATCCTAAAGCATTTCTATTGTTTAGGAGCGGGGAGAGTAAAAAATATTAATCAATATTAGACTTAAGTTAAATAACATGTATGCTTAAAATTTCTAGGGCAATCATTATAAACAGACTGTATAGCTACCAAAGTAGAAGGGAGTAAATGGGGGCAGGTATCTCAATCAAGTCAAAGAAAGCAGATGGGGGCGGGGGATATAAAAAATTTACACATAAAAAGATGATAATAAAAACAGCTAACATTTATGTATGATTTACTATGTGCCTGGCACTGCTCTAAGAACTTTACATATATTAGCTCATTTAATCTGCACACCACCCCTATGAGGTAGATACTATATAATTATTCCCATTTTACAGATGAGGAAATTTAAGCACAGAGATTAAACGACTTGGCTGAGGTGGCACACACACTGTAGATGTTAGGATGAAAACCAAACCCAGGCAGTCTGACTCTAGAATCTGAACTCTACATATTGCCCAATAGACAACACATAGGTATGACACTTTGACATTAATTCATATCCCTTCAGTTCAATTTTTCTTCAGTCTAATGACTAAGAATGTATCTATCTGTACCAAAATGTACCCAAAGTATAGCTACTTACACTGCTCAAAGCATTTCCTTCATTGACTATTTATGGATAAGCAGAGAGTAGGCAAAAGGGGGGGGTGCCAACATATATGAAGTAATCATAACATGCATTAGGCACTCTGCCAGACATTTTTATTAATCCTCATAATCACCATGAAAAGTAAATTAATATCCCAAATTTTCAGTGGAAGAAACTAAAAAGCAAAAATTTAACTAACTCATCAAGGGGCAGGAACCCAGATCTGAATGTCTTAAATATCTACTTAAATGTTCACTGAGCATCAATTTATGCCAGACGTTGTGCTGGGCACTAAAAATATGAATGTAAATCAGAAATTCAGGGTTCTCCACCCATATGGAGTTTATGGTCTCTTGGGCTAGTCTTTGGGGTTCCGGGACCCAATTCTAATTTGAGGTACAGGTTCCCTTACACAATTCTCAAACACCAGCAGAGTGTGTAAAAATTCAACTCAATTCTGACACTATCTACCCAGAGATTCATCAGCTTCCACAGGTTAAAGGTTCAGCTCTACAAGACTGCCCCCCACCACCATCACTTCAGAGCCCAGTCCCAAGTCCAAGGTACTGCCTGTACTTCTGACCAACTGGCTATAAATTAAAGGGGCCCAAGACCCCTCTTTGGGTTTGATTAATTTGCTAGAATGGCTCACAAAACTCAGAGAAATAGTTTTACTTTCTAGATCACTGGTTTACTATAAGGAGGTTATAACTCAGGAACAGCCAGATATAAGCACAGCACAAGGGCACAGAGCTTCAGTGCCTCTCCTGACAGGCGACTCCCCCTGACTCTCTACGAGTTCATCAAACCAGGAACTCTCTGAATCCCGCCCCCATTTTTGGAAGCTCCATTACATAGTCATGATTGATTAAACCACTGGCCATTGGCAACTGATTAAACATCCAGGCTCACTCCTCTCCCTGGAGGTGAAGGGGAGGGGTGAGACTAAAAGTTCCAACCCTCCAATCACACAGTTGGTTTTCCGGTCAACCAGCACCCCACCCCCACCTTAGGTGGGGTCCAAACCCCACCTCATCAACATAATAAGAAACACTTTTGTAATTCTCAACACTTGGGAAATTCCAAGGGTTTAGGAAGGTGTAAGTCTGGAACTGTAGTCTAAGATCACAAGTTGTTTGAAAATACCTAAGTATTGTTCAGATCTAATTACTTAATAAATACAACTTAGATATTTATTTTGGACTAGGGTAGTTGTGAAAAAAATTACTGAGACACTATAAGGGCACCATGAACTGAGATTGTCTGGGAATCTCCGTAACAAGCTAAATCTGAAAGATGAGCAAGCATTTCAAACACCAGGTAGGAGAAGGAGTAAAAGCCAGGGTCCCCACCCTTGAAGACATTACAATAACTCAGAAGGGAGAACTACAAGATAAACAGTTTTTTAAAAATGTAATATAAACTTGAATATTTACAAAAGTTTTCCATATCTTTTCTCATAAAATTCTGTTAAGTGTGCATCTATCTTTACTAAAGTGAAAGCCTCAAGAAGCCTGTGTCCCCATACACAAATACAGCACACAGTCTGCATTCAGGAAGTGTTTTCTGGGTCAATCTCATATAGGTTTTCTCTCATTAGGCTTTTCTCAGAAATGAAACCTCCAATTACCCTATTCAAGGGTAATTCTGCTTTAAGTGTTCTCTACTCCCCCACATCTCCCAGCTGCTTCTTTCCTACTGTCCTTCAAAACTGAGTTCAGAAATATCACCTCCCCTGGGAAGACCTCCCTGACCCACTGGACTGAAATTTAAATGCCCCTTATCTAGGGGCACCTGGGTGGCTCAGTGGGTTAAGCCTCTGCCTTCGGCTCAGGTCATGATCTCAGGGTCTTGGGATGGAGCCCCACATCGGGCTCTCTGCTTAGTGGGGAGTCTACTTCCCCATCTCTCTCTGTCTGCCTCTCTGCCTACTTGTGATCTCTCTCTGTGTCAAATAAACAAATAAAATTTTTTAATTAATAAATAAATAAATAAATGCCCCTTACCTAAATGGTAGATTTAGTACATTTGTAGCACAGGATTTACCACTCTATTCTGTAGAAGTCACCGATTAACTAACTTCCTTGCCTCCACACTAACTAAAAGCTTTTTAAGAGAAGGATCTGTGCTTTATTCATCTCAGCAACAATCACAGTGCCCAGCTCTCAAAAAACTGTTTTCTGAATAAATGACAAGTAAAAGGATATTTTTAAAATTATGCCTCTTCACCTTTGAAAAAATGAGGAATTTACTCAGAAAAACTTTAGAAAGGAGATGTACCAGTTTGCAAAAATTAAAGTGATTGATAACCATCCTGTGCTAATAAAGAACCATACACTGCTGATAGAAATGTAGTAAGTATAATGTCTTTGAGAAGTTAATTAAATTAAAATAAAATAAAATTAATTAAAATAAAAAATGCACATATCCTCTGACTGAACAATCCTGCTTTAAGGTACTTTACTTACAAAAACCGCATCCATATGCAATGTTATATTTACAAGGAAGTTTTCTGAAGTACTGTTTGCAATAGAAAAATAATTCCTGGAGACTTTCCTGAATGTCCATCAATAGGGGAATGGCAAAACCATGCTATAGAACATGCATATTATGGAATATTCTACAGCTACTAGTAAGAATGAATTAAATCAGGTGCCTGGGTGGCTCAGTCCGTTAGGTGTCTGCCTTTGGCTCTGGTCATGATCTCAGGGTCCTTGGGATAGAGTCCTGCATAGGGCTCCCTGCTCCACACGGAGTCTGCTTCTCCCTCTGCATGCTGCTCACCTCCCCAACCTTGCGTTCGCTCTCGCTCTCTCTCGCTCATGCTCTAATAATAAAATCTTTAAAGAAAAAAAAAATGAATTAAATCTATATGTAAAGACCTGAAAGGATATCCATGATACATTCAGTAGAAAACAGAAGAATTCCATCTGGAGGTTAAAAAAAAATACATATATATACACTGGCATTTTTATTTCTAAGAATATTGAGAAAGAGATGGGGAAGCAGTTAAAACCAGAGAGCTAACATGAGTGGCATCAGAAAAGGATTTTACTTTTCCCAAACAACTATGTATTACTTTTGTAGTTTAAATAGAAAAAAGGGGCGCCTGGGTGGCTCAGTGGGGTAAAGCCTCTGCCTTCGACTCAGGTCATGATCTCAGGGTCCTGGGATCAAGCAGGGAGCCTGCTTCCTCCTCTCTCTACCTGCCTCTCTGCCGACTTGTGATCTCTCTCTCTGTCAAATAAATAAATGAAAAAAAAAATTAAATAGAAAGAAAAAAAAAGAAAGTTTTCAAAAGTAGTGATGGTAATATCTCAATACATTCTCCCCTCCCAAAAGTTCTTAATCGGAAAAAAAAAATTCTAAGTTACAACCACCTTTAATAAAAAGGTGGTAGATACTTCAGAAGAGTCAAGAATTCTATGGACTCTTTTACAGATAATTTAAACTTTCTATTATTTAAAAAAAAAACAACAACTTATCTCTTACTCTATCCTGTCCCCCCAAAAGGAGAGAAAGGCTTATTCTTAAACAAGGGAATGTTTAGTAAATCTTCCTATCAAGTTTCTTCTATGAGCCATAATCTGCTTTGGCAATTTGTAATCAGGAGCTTGGATATTTTAGAATAGTCAGCAGATTTTCACAACTATACCATTTATTCACGGAGAGTAAGCAGAAGTGTTACATAATAAAACTTAGCGGTGCCTGGGTGGCTCAGTCCTTAAGTGTTTGCCCTGGACTCAGGTCATGATACCAGGGTCCTTGGATCAAGCTCAGCATCCGGCTCTCTGCTCAGTCGAAAGCCTGCTTCTTCCTCTCCCACTCCCCTTGCTTGTATTCCCTGTCTCACTGTCTGTCAAATAAATAAATAAATAATCTTTACAAAGAAATCTGAGTATGACAGAGCTAGGTCTCATTCAAGCATTTCTGTCCTGGAATTGGGAGAGCTAACTACTACTTGGGCGCCCCCTGGGGACCAAATTTTAAAACTTTTTACATCTTAGGACAAACCAGCATCCTCTAAAACTACTAATTCAAAAAATACTTACTAAGCCCTTACTACACACAGGCACAATGTTCAGCACTAGAAACACAATGGCAAATAAAATCAACTTTCTGATTTCTACATGCTTAAAGTTAATAGCATCTCAAAATTTCTAAGCACAGTAGGTAGGAAGACCATACAAAGTACGAGTTACCCGCATCATCCGTGGAGAAAGTTATGACACAGAAAATGACAAGAATGCTTTTGGGGTACTAAAGAAAGCAATCTGGCATTGAGATAAGCTTTAGCATAATTTGTTTATGTAAGAAAATCTTTAAAAGAGAGGAGATTTAAGGGATGCCTGGGTGGCTCAAATGGTTGAGCGCAGGTCATGATCTCAGCGTCCTGGTATTAGCTCTGCATGGGACTCCCAGCTCAGCGAGGAGCCTGCGTCTCTCTCCCTCTCCCCCTGCTCATGCACTCTCTGTATTTCTCTGTCTCAAATGAATAAATAAAACACCTTTTAAAAGAGAGAGAGAGAGAGAGAGGAGGTTTAAATATCTTTCCAACTAACACATGCAAAATTGTGGTTATTTTGAAAGACAAATTTAGGTTATGGCACCAAAATTTTTCTTGGGCCAAAACAATATAAAGCTTAATTTTAGAAATTAAAAAAAAAAAACAGTATCCCCATCCTTTTTTAGTAACAAGTTATTCCACAATAACTCTAAGCACTTAACTCTGAAAGGACTGCACTGATCTAGAAAACCACTAATTTTTAAAAACAAATTGAGTACAAGAGGACACAGATTTAGGAACAATTAGTTAGAAAATAAAACTGGGGAAGACCAGTACAAATAAATGGGCAAAGTCAAAACCCAAATCTCCCTCAAATCCTCCCATCCCAGTTCAGAACAGTTTCAGAAAATACTGCATCAGATTTGCCTTTTCTTCCTCAAGGTCTGGGAGAGTAAGTAGCAGAGGTAAAAATCACCACCAGGAAGGAAAGAAGGAAGGAAAAGGAGGGAGGGAAGGGAGAAAAGAAAGAAATAGATAATAAATAAATACATATACACCTACAATCTAGCTTCCCTCCCGTTATACCCTCATCACTAACCGCAATGCCTTAGGATACTGGAGGGCCAAATATTCTCAGATTCTATAGCCAGGCCCAAATAGGTACTTCTGGCAGCCTGAGTTGGAAATCAGTGTAATTCCCCACCTCCCCAAATTTATTTCAGCCACATTTAAGGTACCCTGTGAGTTAAATTAGCATTGGCATGATAGGGAATTTAACTGTGAGTTACAGAACTTTTTCCTTACAGAAAAAAACTTAGTCCCCTGAATTACAGTTGTTTAGAATTCAGTTTATATTTGCCTATGAAATAAAAAATTGAGTCAAAACACAAAAGACTCCGGGGCGGGGGGAGAAACACCTCTGACTTAACTGCTCATAGACATTCCATTGTTCAATTTAGTCAGTTAGGAGATAGCAATTGCTAAATTATAAACTATATGGAATTTGTAGAAATTAATTGCTTATGGCAACTGGAATCAAGAGCAACTATTTTCATGAAAGAAGATTACAGTTTAAAACAACTTAAGCCTACATAATTGCCAAAATATTAAAGAATAATACATTAGGAAACATTTAATCATGGAAATCTTAACATTTAATCATGGAAATCTTAGAGTTGATAATTAACAGGTTTAAAACATTATCAGCCATTATTGAACTGAGCAAAGAATAAATACTAGTTACAGAATGTGTAGATTACTTTTAAAGCAGTAGAGTAATTTGAGTATTATTAGTTTGGATGTTTGGATATTTAAAGCCACATTATGATTCAGAAACAAAATATTTAAATGCATTCAAATATAGCTGTCATAAACCAATTTTTAAAGTAATACTACTTCAAAGTAGAAATAACCAACTTCATAAATTCAGAACAGGAAGTCTAAAATGGAGGAAAAAAATTATCTGCATCTATGTGTGCCAGATATTTTACCTCATTTTTTTAAGATTTTATTTATTTATTTGACATGCAGAGATCACAAGTAGGCAGAGAGACAGGCAGAGAGAGGGGGAAGCAGGCTCCCTGCTGAGCAGAGAGCCTGATGCGGGGCTGGATCCCAGGACCCTGAGATCATGACCTGAGCCGAAGGCTTCAACCCACTGAGCCACCCAGGCGCCCCTATTTTACCTCATTTAATATTCACAACTACCATGCTAGATAGGTATTATTTCTCTCTTTTCACAGAGGAAGGCCAGCTAAAACTAACAACTTCCCTGGGTCTAAAGAAACAGTAAATGGGGGGCACCTAGCTGGCTCAGTCAGTAGTACAGCATGCAACTCTTGATCTCCAGGTTGTGAGTTCAAGCCCCATGTTGGGCGCAGAGATACTTAAAAATAAATAAAATCTTAAAAAGAAGAAAAGAAACAGTAAACGGCAGAGTTAGGGTTTAAACCCATATCTGTTTGGCTCTGAAATCTCTTCTCCTTCCCCTATTATGCTATATACATGTAAGAGTCACCTCAGACATTAAAAACAAAAACAAAAAAACAAAAAACAAAAGAAAACAAAACAGGGGCACCTGGTTGGTCATTAAGCCTCTGCCTTCTGCTCAGGGCATGGGGCTCCCTGCTCAGTGGGAAGCCTGCTTCTCCCTCTCCCACCCCCCCCCCCAGCCGCCCCCCGCCACCCCCACCCCGGCCTTGTTCCCTCTCTTGCTGTGTCTCTATAGAATAAATAAATAAAATCTTTTAAAAATTTTTAAAAAAAACCTGAAATCATTCATTTACCACTTGTCTTAAATAAGTTAAAAGAACCAACAAAAATAAGAAGACAAATATTTATGTGGAGGTTTTTTGTTTAATTAGTCCCACTTTCATTCCTAAAAATGATCAGGAATTATCAAGACAGCTGTAAAACAGTAATGAAGTAGATGTTACCACTTCGCTTTGGATGCTCTTTAGAGAATAAAATATAGGACAGGCGTGGACTGTAGGAACATAGGAGAGGAATGAAAGCCCAAAGCTAATATAAGCCACATCCTGAAACAGAGGAGGGCATTATTTTAGAGTTCTGGGTCAAAACTTTTTTTTGGGGGGGGGTCAAAACTTTTGTGGTCACCGAGTTTCACAAGGCTTGTCTGGGTGTTTCACAGCACCACTGGGCGCCTCTCGTTTCTAGATACCCTGTTTTCCTTCACTCCCAATTTAATTCCCCAGATTCTCCAATAAGCCTTTCTCCTCACAGTGTTACTGCAGCTAACCACGTTTATCTGTTCGAAAATTTACAGAATTGAACCGGTAATCTGAACATGTCGTGAAGCAACAACAAAAAGAGAAACACAACTTTAGAGCTGGGAGGTATTTTACATGGAGTTTAAATCTGGGTGGAGAGCCTCGCATGGTCTAGAGTGCAACTGAGACAGAGAGGAAGTGACTTGGCCACGGACAAAAGCGTGAGTTGGCAGCGGGACCAGAGGTTGAAGCTTGAACTCATACTCTGCTCCGCGGCTTTTCGACCACACGAATCCGGGCTGAGCCTCAGAGCTGGTACTGCCACTGACAAGGCCAGAAAAGTGCTCTGGGCACATCACAGAATACCTTTAGCAACACCCTCTCCCCCGGGGTTTCTTTCCAGGATTAAGACCAGGGTTAGGTTTGCGGAGGTGTTTACAAAGGGCTTGCGGGAAGGGGCGGAGTGGATAAACCGGTCTCCCCTCCAGCCAGCTGCGAGCGCACACTGCCTCTAACCTGAACCCACGCTCCCGCTGTCTTCACCCACCTCACAACCAGCGACACACTGACCTCGGCGCGCCGGGAGTCCCCGGAGGCTGATCCTCCCGGATCCCCCTCCCAGCCCACTCTCGAGACGAACTTGGTCCCCAAATTGTAAGGAAAGAGGGGCGCGGGAACAAAGCGACCTCAAGCGGTCCCCCTCTATTCAGGGCGCCCCGGAGGCGAGCGGACGTGGACTACGAGTCCCGAAAGGCCGCGCGCCTCAGGACCCTCCGACCACCGCCACGCGGGCAACGCAATGGTCGCCGGGACTCGTAGTCCGCTTAGTCCGCGGCTACGGGGGGCGCGGACCGCCCGGCGCGGCGGGACAGGCCGACCCGGCGTCCGGTCAAGCCCAGGGAGCGCGCCAGCTGCCCGGGCCTCACCTCGACGATGCGGGCGCACTGGGTCCCCTTGCCGGCGCCAGGACCGCCGAGGACGAACACGACCAGCGGTTTCATGAGGCGGTGAGAGCAGAAAAAAAGCGGCCGGCGGGTCAGCAGCGGGAAGCTAAGGCCCAGGACGTGCAGCAGCCTGCGGCCGCAGCAGCTCAACATACACAGCGCCTCGACCCGACGCTGAGGAGAGCTGACAGCGGCCCGGCCGGCGGCGGCGCGGGGCGGGGCGGGGGAAAAGGGGCGGGCCGAGTCGGCGCCCGCCACGGCCCCGCCGCCGTGGCTGCCGAGGTGCCCGTGCCGCGGCCGGAAGAGGCGGGGCTTCCGCTGCTTCCTAAGCGGCTGCGCTTGGCGCCTTCCGTGTGGGTCCGCACCTGTTCTCGGGCCCGCGCCTCTGCCCGCTCCTTCCTCCCTCCGCCGGCGGTGCGCTTCATCTGTAGCCTTGTGTGGCAGGCCTGTGCTGGCGTCTGCAACGCGACACACGCGAGAGAAAACCTATTGTCTGCTCGCCAGGAGTTTAAATTCCAGTGGGGAAGCAGCCGAGCTGGACAAGCCAACATCAGAAGAGATGGATGATAGACAAGAAGGAAGGAAGAAAGAGCTATAGGCTTTGAAGGGAAAAAGAGGAAGAAAAACAAGGGGTAGTTGTGATTTGTAGACGGTAGTCAGAGAAAGCCTCTGAAGAGGTGACATTTAACCCAAGACGTTAAGGATAGGAAAGAGTAAAAGCAGGTAAAGACGAGGATAGTGTCCCATAAAAAGAAAAGCCCGTGCAAAAAACCCTAAAACGGCTTGTTACTGGGAAAGGACGGAGAGACCAGAGCTGTGGGAATGAGGCAGAGAATGGAATGGGGGAAAGGTAGGCCCAGGCAGGTCTTTCAGGCCTTTGGTTATGGAAGGGAGTTGGGATTATATTCTAATTGTAGTGGGAAACCCTTAACTACATACAACTCCATTTCTCTGCTGCCTGCATGTGAGAAAAGTCTCATTAAATACAAATAAAAATTAAGTTCTTCAGTCACACTAACCACACTTGAAGTGCTCAATGGTCACAACCGGTACCAGCAGCTGTGTTGGACAGCGCTCATACAGACCATATCCACTACAGTAAGTTCTATGGTGCAGTGCTGTACTAGAGCTTGTGTCTAAGCTCCTGGGAATGATTTGATAGAAAGGGAGACAGGCAACCCCTTGAGAAGAAAAATCAGACGGGCTTCAAGGGGCAAATGGAGGCCTTAGATGACTTAAAATTTTTTAAGAGACAGAGGTGCCTGGGTGGCCCAGTTGGTTAAGCTCTTGGTTTTGGCACAAGTTGGTGGGGAGTATGCTTGAGATTCTCTCTCTCCTCTCTCTTTGCCCAACACCCCCCCCCCCATGCATACACTTTCTCTTTCTCTCTCTCATGGATAGATCAATCTTTAAAAATATTTTTTTTAAAAGGTCTTCAGAGACAAAGACATTAATTTGCAACAGGAGTTGCAGGAAGGGCACAGTTGCAGGAAAGTTAGAAAGTAGGAAGAGTTCCTGTCTGAAAATTGTATTTTCTCAATAAAGAAAAGACGACATCAGCTGAAGATAAAGATTTTGAGGTAAGATGTTTGAGGAGAGAGAAGGTATGAAATAGACATTTTTTTAAGACAGGAAAAGTTTCTAAAGAAAAGTAATCATAGGACTTCTGAGCAATGTTAAGAGTGCACTTGGTGGGGCACCTGGGTGGCTCAGTGGGTTGGGCCTCTGCCTTCGGCTCAGGTCATGATCTCAGGGTCCTGGGATCGAGCCCCACATCAGGCTCTCTGTTTGGCGGGGAACCTGCTTCCCCCTCTCTCTCTGCCTGCCTCTCTGCCTACTTGTGATCTTTCTTCCTGTCAAATAAATAAATAAAATCTTTAAAAAAAAAAGAGTGCACTTGGTATTTGAGATCATGGATTTTAAATTTGAAGGTTTTTGTTCAGGTGCAGGCAAAGAGAAGACAGATTCTAGAGGTCATCCAGGGTTGGGTTTCTGCCAAGCAAGCACAACAGAAGGAGAGAAGACCAGCATGGTGTTTGCACGAGCATGTTTGCAATGATGTATATTAAATCAAAACGATAAAGAAAGCAAATGATGGCATTATAAGGGCATATGAGGGGGACATGGAGGAGAGCCAGGAAGGAGGCCAAGGTATTAGAAGCATCAATGTTGAAGAATGACTGCAGTCGGGTCTTTGAGCAAGTGAACTGGTAGTACAGATGCCAGTGCTCGGAGTGGGATATTTGGAATTGAGATTTCAGAGATTGTATGTTGCTGATGCTGTTGAGATTCAGGGTGAGCCCAAGCTGGGTGAGACTGAGGGAGTAGAAGGCTGAGACAAGAGCATGCCATGTGTTTGGAACTGAGTGGCCAGGGTGTTAGATTTGTCCTCCAAGGAGAAATTTACATCAGATAGCATTAGTGTGAAGAGAGAAACTATGAAAGGAGAACGAAGTTGTTGAAGATAGAGTGACAAGAAAGTTGGTAAATGATAGCAAACAGGAGGGGAGAAGAGTGATATAGCCTCTGTCTGGCTACCCCCAGTCTCTTTCCCATCTACTACTTTGCTCTTCTCTCACCCAGTATTTCCAGCCCCCTCCCCATGTCATCCTACCTTCTCTTCCTCCCTCCTCTCTCTCTCTCTTTTTTTACTTATTCCTATCTCTCCTCCCGTTCTTTTCCCATTCTAACTTCCTCCCATTCTCCCCATCTACTTCTCTTTTTCTGTCCTTCTCCCCACCCTGTTCTCTTTCTTTGCCTCTCTTATCCCTTCTACCTTTGGTTCCTACTTCCTTCCTTTCCATAATTTCTACCTTTTCCTTCCCACCATGGAAGAGGGAATGGAATATCTCAGATCATCACAGCTAGAGACATCTTGTGATTAATAGCTTACTCATAGTCCTTCACAATATCTCTCTTTTTACTTGTTTATTGAGTCCCTGCACCCCTGGGTAGGAGGAGCTAGGATATGTCAACTGAATACAAGAACAGTTGGTCATAATACTAAGAACTAGTAGGAGTTTTTAAAAGGCCATATTGGAGCAAATGTGCCTTCTTTTCCTTTGTGCATGTTCTCTTAAGTGTCTTCTGTATCTCTTCTGACAATTAGAGTTAAAAGATGTTCAGGATAGGGAGTCTATGGAAAAGGGGATTAGGAAGCTATTCACATGCTTTTAGTGAAGGCCTTAGACCATAAAAAAACAGTCGTCTTTCTTGCTCCATGATAGAGTCCACCAGAATAAGGAATCCACACAGGAGTTTGGATCTAAAATCTCATTGTATATCCATATATGGCAAGATGCAGGGACTTATTCTAAGTCTTCCTGGAATACTATGACACTTATTGTCTTATATCTTGCCCAGCTCTTTGTGCCAACCGAGCTAGACAACTAAGGAAAATACTGCTGTGGAAATATATCAAAAAGTGAAACTCATATACCCATCCCTGCCAAGGGTTTTCCAGGGAATTATTTCCAGGAAGAACAAGGCTAGACTAAAGAACAATTTATTATTTGTTGGCTCTTTGGGCCTGTACTGGTTATCTATTGCTACATAACAAAGCAACCCCAAAACTTAATAGCTTACAGCATGAATTGTTTTGTGTGGGAACCCTGCCCTCTCTTTTCCCCTACCCCACTTTGCCCCACATTGGTGACCTGAAATGTTCAGTGTGAGTGTGCTGTGAGTAGAAAGAGGATTAACATGGAGGAATTTTTCAAAAACACCTATGTCACCACACCAGGCAGTCCCCTGGGGCCAAGTCAAGGATTCATAAAAGATACCATGCTACTCTGATGCTTTCACATTTAACCTCTCTATTTGTCCACAGTGAAAGATCTAACTCTTAGCATCTTGCTCCTAATTTGTCTCCAAAGAATTCACTTTTTTTAAGCCTTAGATCAGTCCTCCTATTCCTTGGAGGTGGCAGAGAAAAGAATGAGTTCCACCTAGATGCAAACAACCAAACCTTCAATAATAATATGCCCTAATAAATATATTGAATAAATGGATGTCACCAAGTAGAGGGCCATTTCCCAACAAACCCATAGACTGGAAGTCATAGATTAAATAAATTTGATGAGTATCTATTGAATATCCACTAAGTACCAGGCATTTCACTTACCTAATTTTTAGATGATATTCAAACTGTTTAATAATCACCGCAATCAGAATATCTGTAGATTTCTTTGACAAGATTTGCTATGCCAGGCATCAACCCTTTAATTGCTGGGCCATGGAGAGGTCCTTGGGGTCTCAGGAGAGGGGAGGAGGGCACTTAAAGTGCTCATTGGAGTAAGTCACTGAGTAACCAGTGAATAACCAACTCATATGAAAATAATTCACTACTTTAACCACCAATACTGGTCTTGCTAATTGAGTGTTGGTTACACATCAGCCTTGCCTTATAGAATCTTCATAATGCTGTGACATTAGTACTGTCATTTTGCAGGTGAAGAAACAGTCAGGAAATGAAAGTACTTTGTTCAAGACCACATAGGCAGTAGATAACAAAGTCGAATTCAAACTTGGTGTATATGGCTTTAAATCTGCGTTCTTTCTATACAACACAGATCCCTTATAAGATAAAAAGTTCCGTATTCACAAAAGCCCTTCAAAGTTGGTTCTATTACAAATGAAAACACTGATCTCAGAAAGACATATAACAAGCACTATCCTCGAAACGCACTCCTACCCATATGTGTTTATTTATCATTTAAGTATCTTGTGTCTTTGGGGCATATATTCAGTGTATGCATATTATCTTCAGGGTATAGCTATGTTCCTAGTGAACTCTATAGGAGCTTAAAAAATAGAGCCTTGTCACCACTTATCTGTCCTATTTATCATAATTACCCTTTAGAGATAGATTAGCTGTTCCCATTCTTTCATTTTCCCATTCTTGACCGACCATACATACCTCTGCTGGTATGTGCCATTCATTTTTCAGGATTCAGCTCAGATTTTACCTCCTTCAGTAAACTCTCTCTAAATTCCCAAGACTGGGTTAGGTGCCCCTTTTTTGTTCTTCTACACATATCACCACCACCCATACACACTTACTCCTTCTCTCCTTTAATTCTGTTGTCTCACTGTGGTGTGTTGTGTATCGCCACACTGGATTTAAAGCTTCTGGAGGGAAGACATTATGTCTGATTACTTTTTGTACAGCATGATAACCTGTTATTATTACAGCATGATTCACTCTCTTTTTTTTTTAAGATTTTATTTATTTATTTATTTGACAGAGAGAGATCACAAGCAGGCAGAGAGGCAGGCAGAGAGAGAGGGGGAAGCAGGCTCCCCGCTGAACAGAGAGCCTGATGCGGGGCTCGATCCCAGGACCCTGAGATCATGACCTGAGCCGAAGGCAGCGGCTTAACCCACTGAGCCACCCAGGCGCCCCATGATTCACTCTCTTAAAGGTACTCCAAGGTCCTTGGAAGATTTAGACTACTTTGGTTGCTGCCACTCAAGTTTTTCTTATGTTGGTTTTTGGTGGCTACTTCCCTGTAATTACAAAAACACCTTTCTTGAGTATACTTAGGAACCAGTTTCTAGGCTTAGTCTGGGTGATGAAGCAAAGACATGGCATGTGGTAGCATTGGAAGGGGACGGGGGTGGCAGGTCATACCCTTTGCATTCGGGCCTTTGTAGCCATCTATTATATTGTGATCTATTTCCTGGAAGGATGCTTGGTGCATTACATCACCTGATGCTTAATAGAGTTTCTAAAATGAAGATTCCTGTTACTTAGATTTGCATATTTGCATGTTAGATCTTCTCTTTTATCAAAGAACCTCTTATCAAAGATTCTGAGAACATTTGTTAAAGGAAACATGGTCTTTAAAAGAACTGATATGGGGCGCCTGGGTGGCTCAGTCAGTTGGGCATCTGCCTTTGGCTCTGGTCGTGACCCCGGGATCCTGGGGTCGAGCCTCACTTCAGGCTCCCTGCTCTGCGGAAAGCCTGCTCTCCCTCTCCCACTTCCCCCTGCCTGTGTTCCCTCTCTCGCTGTATCTCTCTCTGTCAATAAATAAATAAAATCTTAAAAAGATTAAAAAAAAAAAGAGCTGATATGGTAAATCTGACAACAGGCAATATGCCTAACCTTTTGGGAATGTGTCAGCTGAGTTCAGTCGGGTCTATACTGCAGAACAGCAGGCTGAACAGTGAAGGGAGATTGTCTTTGACAGGTCTTACAGTGTGTTTGTTTATTAACTCTGCAAACATGGGTAGAATGGTTATGTAGTCTCTATAGTTTCCTTGCCTGCAAAATCAAAATGATGTTACATCAACTCAGGTAAGCAAATACTTGTAGAGAATTTACCTATGTGTCTTATTTCATCATTCCTGTCTTCATTCTAAACAATCTACTTTTTAAAAAATAAGTAAAATAAGGGGCATCTGGCTGGTTTAGTGGGCAGAGCATGTGATATGACTCTTGATCTTGAGGTCATTAGTTCGAGCCCTGCATTGGGTGTAGAGATTACCAAAAAAAAAAGGCAAAATAAATTAACTTGACACATCAATTGTTATATTTGCCTCTCCCAAGCAGATTAAGAGTCTCAAAAGAATTTTGCCCAAATTGACAGCTTAACAATCCCCCTAAACAATATGATATTTCTTAAAAGCAAACCTACAGTTGTTTTTAAAGAGCAGCAGGCTAGGTGAGCTCAGAAGTGTAAACAGAGAAAGGGAAAATGGTATTTGGAGAAATTGAGTAACAAAGCTCATAACTAATTCCAACTTCCCTGTTCCTGGTGATAACAATATCTCTTTAATTCCTTCAGCCGGGCTACTAGCAGGCATGCTAGGATTTATGACACTAAACATTTACCCAGGGTAATCATAAAGACTATGTCATGTGGACAGGAACTGAAAGGGAATAAGGAAAAATGAGAACAACTGATGTGTTAAGATGTAGAATTTGGGGTGAACATTTCTCTTTACAATTTTTTCCTTGTTATAGCATTGAGCAACAAACTTGTGCATTTTTTTTTCAAAGATTTATTTATTTATTTATTTTTAATTTCTTTTTAGCATAACAGAGTTCATAGTTTTACACCACACCCAGTGCTCCATGCAATGCGTGCCCTCCACAATATTTATTTATTTTACAGAGAGAGAGAGAGGGAGAGAGCGAACATAAGCAGGGGGAGTGGGAGAGGGAGGAGCAGGCTTCCCGCTGAGCAGGGAACCCTATGCAAGCTTCATCCCAGGACCCTGGGATCATGACCTGAGCCCAAGGCAGATGCTTAATGACTGAGCCACCCAGGCGCCCCGAACTTATGCATTTTTTAAAAGTATGCCATACTAGAAACGATCCTTTGTGAAGCAAATTAAAGCACTTGCAAAATTGAAAAGTACAGCTGGTAGCTTTTCTCTGTAGGGACCCATAACCAGAGCAATTCCATAGTGTCCTGAAATGACATAAATTTTAGAAAATGGGGATCAAAGAAGAGATAAAAAGAATAGTATATGTTCAGTCTATTTAAATTGCCTGCAATCTAAAAATAATTCATATTTGCTTTGGATAATTACCTCTTGTCATCCCACCTTTAAAACCGTATCTTCCTTGTTCTGTTTGTCAGATCCTTCCAGTTCCCTGTGCCATCAAGCACAAGGCTTAGTGTGCAGTAGGTCCTTAGTATAGCATTTGTAGATTTTATTTCACTAAGCTTATTCACTGATTTAACAAATCAATTCCCTTAATCTCTATGAATGTTTTGGTCATTTATTAACACTGTCAATTGTCAATACACCTGGACAAATAACAATATATGGGTACTCTTTTAATTAAGTTTAATTAACTTTCACATTCATTAACTCTTTCCTATAATAATGTGCAATAAGCAAATGAGGAAAATCAATCTTAGAGAAATAAATGGCAGAGTTGAGGCCAGCTCCCCAAAGCCAGTGCTTGTTACATTATAACATAATTCAAAAAGTTTCTCAATATCTAGGGAACTAGGCCCTTTAGACACCTCTCAGCTGTTCTAAATATGAGGCTGAGTCATTTCAATCCTAAAATGAAGTCAGTAATTACCTTTCTGTTCATTTAATTCAAATATATCTGATTTATGCATATAATTAAGTGTATATTCTGCTTAGGAATCCAGTGGTAAAAAGATGTTTAATTGGAGACTTATTGGCGTTTGTCTTGTTAGGCATCTGTCTTCAGCTCATGACATGATCCTGGGGTCCTGGGATTGAGCCCCACCTGGGCCTCCTGCTTGGTGGGGAGCCTGCCTCTCCCTCTCCCACTCCTCCTGTTTGTGTTCCATGTCTCGCTGTATCTCTCTCTGTCAAATAAAAAAATAAAATCTTTAACAAAAAAAATTGAAGTCTTATCTATATTTGAGTTCTTATTAAGCAAAAAGAAGACATCTTATTTTATTGTTGTTGTTTAAAAAGTTAGCATATGTTTCGACTCTCCTCCTGCCCCTTCCTTTTTTTTAAGTAGACTTTATTTTTTAGAACAGTTCTAGATTTATAGAAAAATTAAGAACTTAGTACAGAGTTCTCATATACCCCCCACAGAGTTTCCCCTTATTATTAACATCTTATATTTAGTTTGGTACATGTGTTACAATTAATTAACCAATATTGGTACATTATTATTAATTAAAGTCCATAATTTGTTTAGGTTCTCTTAGTTTGTTGTTTTTGTTTTTGTTTTTTTATTTTGAGAGAGAGAGCGAGCACATGTGCATGAGGTTGGGGAGGAGGGGAAGAGGGAGAGGGTGAGAGAGAATCTTAAGCAAGCTCCACTGTCACAGGGCTTGATCTCATGACCCTGAGATCATGACCTGAGCTGAAATCAATAGTTGGACCTTTAACTGACTGAGCCACCAAGGCGGCCCTAGATTTTCTTAGTTTTTAACCTAGTGTCATTTTTCTGTTCCATTATTTCATCCATAATGCTACATTACATTTAGTTGTCATCTCTCTTTAGACTCCTCCTGGCTAGTTTCTCAGACTTGCCTTGTTTCTGATAACCTTGGCTATTTTTTGAGTATAGGTCAGGTATTTTATAGGATTCCCACTATTAGAATTTGTCCAGTGTTTTTCTCAGGATAAGACTGGGTCTTTAGTTTACTGAAAGGAATAACACAAAGGTAAACTGCCATTTTTAACACAGCATGTCCAATGTACATACTATCAACATCACTTATGACTTTTTAATGTTGGCCTTGATCACTTGGCTGAAGTAGCTTTGGTCAAGTTTCTCCACTGTATAGTTACTCTTTCCTCCCCTCCTTTCCATGCTGTACACTATTGCTAACCCAACAGGAGTAGGGAGTTATATGTTATGTTCATCCTTTCCTTTTTGTCTAATATCATCTTACATTTTTCTTTCAGATATCTTAAACTAGTTCTAAAGAAAACTGTAAATCATGAGGGTCCCACCCAAAGTCCCTTTCTTTTACATCCTAAATTCAATCTCTAATCAAATCATGTTTACTTTACCTTCCAAGTCTATCTAGAATCCAACCACCTCTCACCACCTCCATTGCTACCACTCTGGTTTAAGCCACCATCAGTGTCTAGGTCATTACAATAGTTTACAGTAGCTTTCTAACTGGTCTCCTTTCTTCTCCTTTCCCCTACAGTTTATTCTCAAAGTAGCAACCACAATAACCCTTCTAAAACCTAAAGTCAGATCATGTCAGCCCCCTGTTTAAAATATTCCTGTGGTTGGGGCACCTGGCTGGCTTAGTTGATAGAGCGTGTGACTCCTAATCTCAGGGTTTTTAGTTCAAGCCCCACATTGGGCAGGGAGCCTACTTTAAAAAAAAAATAAATTAAAAAATAAAATATTCTGATGGCTTCCTATCTAACTCAAAAGTGCAGCCAAATCTTTATCATGGCCTCTAAGACCCTGTGTGGTCTACCAACAACATTTCCCTCTTCAACCCTTAATATTCTTCTCCTCACTCACTCTGCTAAGGACATACTGGTTTCTTTGGTCTTCTTTGAAGATGCCAGGGAGCTCCCTCCCCAGAGCCTTTGCACTTAATGCAACTCAAGACATCCATTGACGTGTGTCACTTGGATCTTTCTCCAGAAAGATCACACCAGTCAGCTGCAAAGCATACACTTGGCTAACAGTCTCTTGCTGTTGCCTTCAGGATCTACCTTAGCTTGGTGCTTGCTTTTTCTGAGAAGCCCCAGGCAATGTTAACTAAGCACAGCAGAGATTCTACCCATTTCTACCTGATGTGGGACTCTTCTGATGGGCAATCGTTGTTCCAGAGCCCCCTATTGGTTTGGCCAACACTTTGTCAGACATGCATCACTGTCTGAGGCTCTTTGAACTCTCACACCAGAGCTGAGGAACTCACCATCATTTCTCTTAAAAATGTGTGCTTTACATTCTAATAATTTTTTCAGGAAATCAGAGAATGACATTCTATAGGACATATATCTCTTGGCTAGTTTTTTGTTTTTTTTTTTTAAGATTTACTTATTTATTTGCAAGAGAAATAGAGAGAAAGCACTTGCGCACCACTGGAGCAGGGGAAGAGGCAGAGGGAGAAGAAAATCTCAAGTAGACTCCTTGCTGAGTGCGGAGCGCCACCCCCCGCCCCCCTCGCCTGGGATGATTTTAGGACCCCAGATCATTATCTGAGCTGAAATCTGGAGTCAATTGCTCAACCAACTGAACCACCCAGGCGCCCTTCTCTTGGCTAGTTTGATACATTTTTCAGGATAGTGTTTTAGGGATGCCTGGGTGGCTTGGTCCATTAAACGTCTACCTTTGGCCAAGGTCTTGATCCCAGCGCCCTGGGATCCAGTCTCGCAGTGGGGCTCCTTGTTCAGTGGGGAGCCTGCTTCTCCTTTGCCTGCTGCTGCGCTCGCGCGCTCTGACAAATCTTTTTAAAAAAGGTGTTTTAACTCCCTCCAAAGAGTGGACGCTTATTCAGAACAATACAACCTGTAGATGCATCTCACACTTTGACACTCCCATATTGCTCAGGAAACTAACATAAGTGAAATAGAGTGGAAAGGTAAGTGGCATTTCAAATCATCACTCTGCACTAACTAGCTGTGTGATTTCTAACAATTCCTCCCTTGTTGAATAGGGATAATAATACCCACTTTGGCTGTTGGAGGACAATCATATAAAATAATGGTGGAGAAGGCTCAATTACCAACATTAGTTGTAGAAACTAAGAATAAATGGTTTATAAATTTAAATCACGTTCTTTTTTACTCAACGGTAAGGAACTAAAACTTTTTTTTGTTGTTATTGAGAGGAGAGGAGTCTTCTTCGTTAAGAAACTAGAAGGAATCGAACTCCCCCCCCCCCCTTTGTCCATTTAAGTAAAAAGTTTTGTCCGCTTCTAATTGCCCGGCGACAATCTGGGCAGCAAGCACTTCCGACTTCCTCTGCCACTCCCGCATCCACCAGATTGGGCTTGTCATTGCGCGTGCGCAAGGTCCACCCCACCCCGGAACTTAACCGTTGACAAAAATGTAGTGTTTAAATCCTCCGGTATCTGATCCCGGAGAACGGGTGGCGCACTCTTTTCTCCAATGAGGCTTGGGATTGGCCAAGCGCCGGATTGGTGAGGAGAGCTGATTGGCTGGCGTAGCAGCACGTCGTGGCGACCGTGCGTGTTGTTTCTGGCACCGCCCCTGCCCCTGACGGGTCGGATTTCTGACCAGTCAGTAGGCGCGGCGCGGGCTTCGGTTTCGCGAGGCTGTGTTTGCCGCCTCGGTTCCCGCGACCCCAACGTCCCGGAGGCGGGGCGGAGGCGGCGGAGGCGCTCCTTGGAGCCGACCGCTGTTCCGGCCCAACAAACAGACCCGGCTGGGCGGAGGTAGCGGTGAGTGGGGCTCGGTGTCCTGGAGTCTCTCGAAGGGCGGCAGCGAAGCTAGGAGGACGACGGTGGGAACTTTCAGGGCCCTTTGGTGGATTCAGCCCTCCTGGAGCCTGGGGCCGAGGACGTGAAGGGAAACTAGTGGGAGAAATCAGTCAAGCGGACCACGAATTCCCTAGGAATGGTTTGTCGTTAGGTATGTGAAAGAGGTTTACCGTCGATAACATGCCATTTAAGGTGAAAGTTTGACGGCTGAAGTGTGCTCGTTCCTGCATTCCTCAGTTTCAGCTCATGTGGCTACGTAGTGAAGGGGTCAGTTAATGTTTGAAGTCCGTGGTCTCCTGGGAATCGTGTGTCAACAGTACAGTGTGAAAATGCTATGTGTGAACGCAGGCAGTGGTCACATCACTATGGTGTCCAGGAGATGGTTTTACAGAGCAAGGGACATTCGATTGGGGTTGTGAGGGATGATGATTTACCAGGGCATTCCAAGTCAGGGGAACAGGCTGTGCAAAGATGCTCAAACTCGGGGAAGTAGTTCAATTTGGTTGGAATGTGGGATAAAGGGGAGTAATAAGGTGGACCAGACTGTGAAGGTGCTTTCTTCTGTATATAAAGAAGAGCCATCAGTGCTTTTTTAAATTTTATTTATTAGATAGAGACACAGCGAGACAGGGAACTCACGCAGGGGAGTGGGAGAGGGGGAAGTAGGCGCCCAGCTGAGCAGGCAGCCCGATTTTGGGGCTCCATCCCAGGACCCTGAGACCACGACCTGAGCTGAAGGCAGACGCCTAACGACTGAGCCACCCAGGAGCCCCAAGCCATCAGCTTTTTCAGCAGGGAAAATAATGTAGTCAGATATGCACACAAATACCCTTCTAGAAGCACTCTGGGGACTTTTCAGTAAATCTGGTGAGAATTGATGAAGTCAGGAAATAAGGTCCTAGAGATGTTAAGACAATATATATCGGGAAACAGGGAGAAAGGGGAGGTAAGGATAACTTGAGGGTTTCCATTTTGATAAAGGATGATGCCATTATCTGAGGAGGGTATGTTTTGCTAGGTATAGGTGTTAATGTGGTTTTAGTTTCACTGGCTTTAATTGCTTGCGTGATGCTGTCAGAATAAAGCCATGTATTGTTTTAAAATGAGAAATAGATCAACATCCTCTTTTTACCCTAATACATAAAGGAAGAAGAGACAAATATGGAGCTTTAAGACTCATTTATTGAAGTAAAATGGCATTTTATATACTTCCTAAAGTTAAGTTATTGATCTGAATACTATTATGCGTGACGACCAAATGACATAGAAGGGCTTTCAAGATTAAAGCCTTCATTCCATAGATGATGCATGAAGTCCAGATATCTCCAAGAGAGACTTTTTAGTCAACCTTACAAGAGCACTTTAAATAAGATTTTCTTCTAGTCAATAATTTCAGCCTCTGGCTTTATCTGAAAAATCTCTTCTGCACCTGCATTAATAACTCTTTCCTCCCTTATCTTGCTTCAGACAATTCCTTTTTACTAGAATTGAAATAGAATGTACAGGGCCTAAAGAACGCTAAGACCTAATAAAAGAGTGAAGGAAATATTGAACAGTAAAGAAAAGACTATGAGCTCTGTATTTTCCTTTGATAATATTTAGATGGAGCTATCCAGTGAGCAGTTTAAAATACAGGTTTGAAACTGAGAAGAGAGGTGGAAACTGAGTTTGCTATGTACAGATGAGTGTGGAAGCAATGGGAATGGATGAGAAGTACCCAGAGAGGGCATGTCAGACCAAAAAAGGACCACTGATTCGTAGGGAAACAAGTCTATTTGTAGGGATGCAGTATTTGTCTTCCATCTCCAGAAGATTTAAGGTTTGT
>PISX010001939.1:0-176267 GCA_004024625.1 Mellivora capensis | reverse complement strand
AATATTATGCTAATATGTTAACTGCAAGTTAAATAACAACTTGAATTATTAAAAAATTGATTTTGTTGATTAACAGTGATTTTCAGTTCTGTATTTATACTAGCTTTTTGTTATTGTTTTAGTGGTTTTATTTTTGTAATTTGTTTTTGGTTAATTCTACCAGTTACTGAATGATGAATGATATGATCTCCAACTGTAATTGTGGATTTGTACGTTTCTGTCAATTTTTGCTTCATACATTTTGAAGCTCTGTTATTAGGGCCATACACATTTAGGATTGTTATGTTTTGGTGAATTGTTCCTTTTATCCTAATGAAATGTCCTTTTTAAACTTTATTATTTAATGATATTAATATAGCCACACAATTTTTCTTATGCTTATTCTTTACATGGTACATCTTTTTCTATCCTTTTAACCTATTTGTGTCTATTTAAAGCATGACTCTCATACAAAAGCATTTACTTGGGTCTTGCTTTTTATCTACTCCAACATCTCTCTCAGTTAGATGGTTAGCCCATTGATGCTCACTATGATTACGGATATATTTGTCTTTAAACTTTCCATCTTGCTCTTTATTTTCTATTTATTCCAACTCTACTTTGGGCCTTTCTTATTCTTTTTCTACCTTCATTTGGATTTATTAGTTTTTAGCATTCAGTCTCCTCTTTTGGCTTCTTGGTTATACCTCTATTTTCAGAGGTTATTCCTAGAATTTAAATGCATCATCCTTAATCTAAACCAGTCTATCTTGATTTATTATACCACTCCATGTATGGTATAAGAATTTTACAACAGTATAATTCCATTTACCCCTCTTACAATCCTTTTTACTATTGTCATATGTATTAACTTTTACATTTTATAAACCCAACAAAACATTTTTTGCTTTTGAATAATCAATTGAAGAAATTAATATTTTAAGAATCCTTTTATATTTATCCACATTTATCATTTCCAACAGTCTTCATTCTTTTCAGATTTATACTTTCCAAAAAGACTAACAAATGTCACTAGATTGTGATTTTTACATGGTTCCTTTTCTAATACTTTAAATTTCTAATTAGTAAAAATTAACAATTGTGGTGGCATAAGACAGATAATTAAGGCCCTTAATGATGAATCATCAGATTCCACTCCTGAAACCAATATTATGCTAATATGTTAACTGCAAGTTAAATAACAACTTGAAACAAAAAACTGTTCCATTTAAATATTGCTTTCCTCTCTCCCCTGACATACAATCCATCATTACATTCTTTGATCCCACCTTTAAAGTATATCCTTAATCTGCCCACCTCTCTTCTACCATTGTCACCAGTTCAAACCAGCATCACCTCTAGTCTAGAAGCCAATCTCTTTTCTACCTGGGAACTACTCTGTCCTTTATTTTTACTTAAGTATGCTCAACACCCAACGTGGGGCTTGAACTCATGACCCTAAGGTCAAGAGTTGCACATTCTACGGGAGCCAGCCAGGCCACCCCAGAGTCATCTTTTAAGAGCAAAATTCAAATATTTTGCTTATTTTAAAATCCCAAAAGGTATCTCAATGCACTTATGCACTTAGAAATTCAGATTCAAAAAAAAAAATTTTCAGATTCCTTGGCTCACAAAACCATAATCTATTATGTGGCTCCTGCCTGCCCCTCTTATTTGATCTCATGCCACTCTCTCTCACCCACCCACTGACCTGCCACCTCACTGCCTTCCCTTCTGTTCCTCAAACTTACCAAATCCATTCATTCCTCAGGGATTTTATAGTCCTGTTCTCTCTGCGTGGAATGTTCTCTGCTAGGTCTTCATGTGGCTGGGTCCTTTTCTTTTGAAGCTCCAACTCTGCTGAACCAATTCAGAATCTCTAGAAGCAGGACTAGGTGATTACATTAAAAATAAGTAAGCTAAAATATAACTCAAATACACTGAATTTTGTGAACAAGTGAGCTAAGCATTCTTTTCTTCATGTCTGTAAGCAAGTTACAGATTTGTTAATAAATCTGGAAATACAAAGCGTCTGAGTATCCAATCCAAAATTTTCCCTTAGAAAAATTTCACATTCAGCATGCGTAGTTGCTGCAACAGACACCCAGCAACAATAAAGAGGATTCAAGAGAAGAGGTATAACATTTTGTGATTACAATCTGTGGAGACTTCCAGTCAGCAACTAGCCCTGTTCCATGAAGTCATTCAGGGACTTACATTTTTCATCCTGATGATCTGGCATTCTAGGGCATTGTCCCCACCTGCATGGGTGGAGTTGAGTTGACATAGGTTCTAATTGACAGGAAGAGAATATGTGGAAAAATAACGATGGTTAAGGCACTAATCCAGAACTAAGACACATCAAATCTGATTGTTCTATGGTAATAGCTTAGTCATATAACTACCACTTAACTATAGGCAGAAACCAAGCAATATCCCAGGCAGGTAAACATGTACCAACTACAAGAAACTATGGAAGTGAGAAGAGCCAATTTTGAGGGATTTTGTCACAGCATTTGTGGAACTAGGTTTTATTCAACACTTCAGGTTACTCAATTACATCTGTTCCACCAGAGAATAAGCCAACAAATTAGAGATAGTCTGTTGCATGTGTCTCACATGAAGGCATTATGGAATCAGGGATTACTGATAGAGAAGGAACCCTTATTTGACAGATATAAAAACAGATTCAGTTGAAACACCCTTACCCTCAAGTTCACAATGATCAGTAATGGAATCAAGGCCGTTATCTATTTCTCTGATACTTGTCAGAATGTAACCATGGAAAAACAAACATTCCCAACAGTTGCCACCTCTGCTAAGCTAATATCCAGATGTACACATTAAATAACTGGTCATTCATGTAACTAAAGCTGCTTATGGCAATAGTTGAAATCATCCCATGATATCTCTATTCCATATATCAAAAGCAATGTGTTCTCACTATGTTGAATTCATAAAAATCCTAATGATAAAGAGTAAATCCATCCATTTCTTTTGAAGTACCGAGGATTTAGTAATCCAAAAATGAAAATGATTTATAAAATGCAATATGAAATAGTTACTCTGCAGTAGAGTTCCAATTCTTTCAGAATTTTTAAGACTTCTCATTCATGTGTTGATTTTAAGGTAGAGATCAGGTTCTACAAACTGGAAAACTGTCACAATGTTTAAAGGCTTTGGAATTAAGCCCAGGTTCAGATCTTGGTTCTGCCATTTAATAGCTAGTTATAAGTTACTTAACCTCTTGGAGCCACCTCTTTCTTCTTGTAAAATGGAAGAAAGAATACTTGCACTTAGTGTTACGAAGGTTGGACAATATGGTGTCAGGAAAGCATTCAGCACAATATGAAGCTTAGTGCTCAAAAAATGGAGGCAAAACACAAAAGAGGAGGGGCACTTCAGCAAAAAAGCTACATTTTTAATGCTGGGTATGTTTTTCAAAATCTCAACACTGATTCTCTTTTTATGTGAAAATAATTACCAATGTCATTCATTCATCGGGCATGTAACGACTCCAAATTTTTAGAGTCTGGGAAGCCAAAGATAACCACAGTCTCTGGGCAATTTTACCTGAGAACATCTTAGGCACTCTTGTCTGATCTACCTGTCATAAGAGAACTTCACGGCTACTTCGCATATCTCCAAGATATTAGATCTTCCTGGAATTACTGCATTGCCTTCCCCCCTCAGACTGAGTGGGGTAGCTTCAGATCAGATTTTCATAATAGAAAGTTATGAATGAAAAGTCATTTTGATTAGGGTTACTTTACAAATGACTATTTACCTCTGAAATTAAAAATACACTGTATGTTAATTGGTTGAATTTAAATTTTTTTAAAAATGACTATCTAAAAACTCACCTACTTTCCCATCTGTAGGGAGCAATGGGAAGAACGTGCCCTGCAACTTCAGAATGAGGCCAAACTGCAGTTGATTCTCACTCACAGTAGTTATGTTCTGAAGTTGTTGAAATTATTGAACAATTGCTCCTAGAGAAAACAGGGTGAGGGTCCTACAAGCCTCTGGTCACATTTTCATCAACTAATCAATACATAAGCTTGCTTTGTGTTTCTCTTTAAAGACACTTTAATATATGTTGTGTGTGTGTGTGTATGTGTTTTAAATGCAAGCTCTATGTCCAATCAGGGGCTTGAACTCCCAACCCCGAGATAAGGGTTGCATGCTGTATTGACTAAGCCAGCCAGGCAACCCAATTTTTATTTTTAATGTAGACTGTTGACTCATTAACATTGAACTCACAACCAAGAGAATGATAACTCATGCCTGAATACAGTTTGGCTAACGCATGTATTTTCTCTGTTTGGCACATCACAGCCCTCCTGCGCTAGGAGCACTAGGTAGCACTTCAGCATGACACCTGCGGCCATTTTAAACAGCAAAATCATCCCCTGAAAAAGCAAAAAAATGTGCAAAACATAGCACCATATATATCAAGAAAAGGACACGTGTTTACAGTATGAGAGCTAAAACATGAAAGCAGAGCATCACCGCATTTGACCTCAACCAGGAATGCGCACAACAGGCAATACCAAATTCTTGCCACTCTGGACATGGCTGCAAATGACAGCCTCGCTACTACTGCAAGTACTGATTGGGGGGGTTACAAATATGGAGTAGGCAAATTCACAAATACAGAACCCACAGACAATAAGAACAATTATATATCTTCTCCTTAATTAATCAATACCATTTTCAAATCTAAAGTCAACTATCTTTCATTGCTAGGGCCTTCATCTACCACAAGAACTGAAGAAATTTAGAGGGTTCTTGAATTTCTTTTAAAGATTTAGTGTATATTCACCATGTGTGAAACACTGTATGTGCCAAGGATTCAGAGTCAAATAAGCCATGGTCCTTTTTATCAATATTGCCCTCATGGTCTAATCAGAGATACACGAGTAGTCTCAGTGCACTGTAAGAAGTGCACTGAGATACAGTTTGTAAGTGCTGTAAGAAGAATAAATACAGAGAAAGGGTACAGGAGCACAGAAGAAAACCATCTAAATCAGATTGAGGCATCAGAGAAAGCCTCCCAGGGTGAGGACACGCAAGCTGTGTTATTTTAAAAATTAATATGAATCATTTAAAGGAAAAGGTATAGAAAGGGGAAACTGCACACTGGGGAAAGAACATGAAAGGCCTCCAAGATGCAAAACCCAACTACACAAATTGCGCACATGAACTGAGAGGCCAGCAAAGAGTAGCGTGCAGAGGGTGTTGGATGTTGAGTTGAACAGTCAGAATTTTATCTTGCTTACTCTAGGACAACTCACCAGCGAATCTCTCTCCTATAGCAACCATCTTTCTGCCTGGTGCATCTTTCTCATACAACCATTTTGTTTTTCCTCCCATATTTACAAATCTACTCTTCCTCTTCCAGCTACCATACTGTTTCTTTACTCCTCATTGCTACAGAACCACTTGAAAGTTGTCTGTACTCCATATCCTAACTCCTCTTCTCCAGTTTCTCTTGAACTGACTCCAATCAGGCATTCTCCTTCCATTACTCTACTGAAGCTATTCATCAAGGTCAAGAATGGCTTTCATATTGCTAAATCCAATATCCAATTTGCAATTCTTATTTTTCTTGAGCTATCTGTAGCCTTTGACAGTTTATCACTCCTTCCTTAGAATAATCTCTTCACTTGGCTCCTACACCACTTTTCTTTCCTCCTACATCACTGGTACCTCATCCGTTTTCTTTGCTATTTCCTCCACTCTCACCCGATTTTTTTTTTTTTAGATTTGAGTGTGTGTGCACATGGTGGGGGAGGGGCAGTGGGAGAGGGAGAAAATCTCAAGCAGACTCCCTGATGCGTGAGGAGCCAGACACAGGGCTCAACCTCACGACCCTGAAATCCTGACCCGAGCCGAAATCAAGAGTCAGTCACTTAACTGACCCACGCAGGCACCCCTCACCCGATCTCTTAATACTGGAGTGCCTCAGGACTCAGTCCTTTAACTTCTTCTTTCTGTCCCTTTCATTCAGAGTGATCTCATCTACCTACTCAGAATTCCACTGGCTCATATAGGCATCATAATCATGTACACTGAACCGAGCTCCTGATCTTTTCCTACAAAGCCTGTTTCTCCCATATCTTCTAAGTCTTTTTTTTTTTTCTTCTTCTTCTTCTAAGTCTTAATAGCAATTCCATCCTTCCAGTTTCTCAGGCCAAAAACCTTAGAACAATCTTTGAGTTCTTTCTTGCTACACAGTGACAACCTCTCCTCTTCTATGACATCACTCCTTCCCTCACTTACACCTAGTTCCTCAGAAAATCCAGGTAGATCTACCTTTAAAATATATCCAGAATCAGTTTTTTGAACAGGCCCACTGTTACCACCCTGTCCTAAGTCACCATCATCTCTCATCAGGGTAACTGCATTAACTTCTTAGTTGACATGTTATCTATTCCTGTGTAACAAATTATCCCAAACTTTAGCATCTTAAAACAACAGGCATTACCCACATTTTTTGTGGATCCAGAATCTGAGTGCAGAGTCAATGTGGGTACCTCACATTTAAGGTACCCGACAAAGCCAAAGTCAAGCTGTTAGTCAGAACTACAGTCCCATCTGAAAGCTCAGCTGAGAGAGGATCAACTTCCAAGCTTATTGATGCGGTTGTTGGCAAGATTTCTCCATGGGTTGTTGGGCCAAGAGCCTTGGGTCCTTCACTGGCTGTTGGCCAGAGGCCACCTTTAGTTTCTTGCCACATGGGTCTCTCTTAAAGGCAGGTCACAAAAGGCAGCTGGCTCCCAACAGTGAGCAAGTGAGAGAGTAAGAAAGAACATTCAAGATGGAGACCATAACCTAATCTCAGAAATGATAACCCATCACTTTACCATACCCTATTCATTAGAAGCAAATCACTAGGTCCAGCCCACACCCGAGTGGAAGGGATTACACATGGGTGTGAATCTCATGGGGCAGGGATCCTTAGGGATGTTTGAGCCTGCCCACTACAAATGGTCTACTGCTTTTCACCTTATCCCTCCCACACACAAGTCTTTTCCCAACACACTAGCTAAGGCACTTTTGTTAAATCCCAAGGACTGACCTAATATTACTCTGCTCAAACCCTCCAATGACTTTCCACCTCACTGTTGAAGTCACAGAACTAACAATGGCCCACATACGGTTTTGCTACCTGTTATCTTTTGCAAAGATTTTATTTCTTAGGGCGCCTGGGTGGCTCAGTCAGTTAAGTGTCTGCCTTCCGCTCAGGTCATGATCTCAGAGTCCTGGGATCAAGTTCCGAATTGGGCTCCTTGCTCGGCAGGAAGCCTGCTTCTCTCTCCCCCTCTGCCTGCTGCTCCCCCTGGTGCTCTGTCAAATCTTTAAAAAAATTTTTTTGACATAATTTCTACACCCAACATGGGGATCAAACTTACAACCCCAAGATAAAGAACTGCATGATCTACTGACTAAGCCAGTCAGGCACCCCACTACTGTTATCTTTGATCTCATTTCCTGTTACTCTCCTCACTCCCTCCTCTCCAGCCTGCTAGCCTCCTTGATGTTCCTCAAATGTGCTGCCAACTCAGTCTTTATAACTGATATTTGTAATGACTAAAAGCTTTCATTGACTATATGCATGACTTATGACTTCATTTCTGAGGTATTCAGTTTTCTCAATGAAGTTCTCCATGATTACCCTATTTAAAATCGCACATTCTACTGTCCCCTACCCTTTTCCCCCCTCCACAGCACTTCTATTTATCACTATATTTTATCCTAGAATGTAAGCTCCATGAGGACAATTATTTTTCTCCTGTTCACTGATGTATTCTTAGGATAATGTCTGACACATTAAGGGATTAAAGACAATTACTTGAATGACTGAATAGCTCTGAAGAGTCACTAAAAGATCATAATTAAGCCTCTTAGATAAGTCATGCTGATAATAGCAAGAATAAGTGATTGGAAAAAAAATATAAAAAATAAAAGTATATAGGAAGCCATAGGAACTTTGGCAATCCGGTGATGAAAACTTAAAAGACAGTGACACTGGGAATCAAAAACATCATATAGACACAAAACTTATAAATGCTCCAAAACTGTTCTACAAATTCTACACAACCATCAAAATCCCAGCTGCATTTTCTTGCAGAAATTGACAAGTTGATGTTAATATTTGTATGGAAATGCAAAGGACACAAAATACCAAAAAATTTTTTTGAAAAACAAGTTGTAAGAGTCCTGCTTCCTAATTTCAAAACTTAACTACAAAGTTACAGGAATTAAGATACGTGGTTCTGTCATAAGGAAGGGCATAGAGACTGATGGGCATTAAGAATCCAGAAATACACCCATACATTTATGGGTAATCGGTTTTCAACAAGGGTGCTAAGACCATTCAATGGGGAAACAAAGGATAGTCTTTTCAACACGTGGTAAGGGAACAGCTGGATATTCACAGGCAAAAGAATTTGCCCCCCTATTTTATGCAATATACAAAAATTAACTCAAAATAGGGCAAAGACAAAGATAAGAACTAAAACCATAAAACTTTTACAGGAAAACATAAGTGTAAATTTTTTGACATTGGATTAGGCAATGGTTTCTTAGATTTGATATCTAAAATGTGAGCAACCAAAGAAAAAAATAAATTGGATTTTATTAAACTTTTGTGCCACAAAAGAAAAAAAGAGGATCCACAGAATAGAAAATACATGTAGAGGAGCAGCTCTACATATATATATATATATATATATATATATGGCTACATATATATATGTATATGGCTACATATATATATGTATAAGGCATATATACGGCTAAGTCGGTTAAGCATCTGCCTTCGGTTCAGGTCATGATCTCAAGGTCTTAGGATCAAGCCCTGCATTGGGCTCCCTGCTTACCAGAGAGTCTGCTTCTCCCTCTCCCTCTGCCCCTCCACCTGCTTATGCACTCACTCACTCACTCTCTCTCCCAAAGAAATAGATAATATCTCAACACCCCCCCCAAAAAAAACCCAAGAAAAATATTTGTAGATCATATATCTTGTAAAGATCTAGTATTTCAAGTATATAAAGAACACTTACATGTCAATAATAAGTAACTCAATATAAAAATGGGCATATGACCTAACCAAATTAAATACTGAAGAAACAGAAAAACTGAGCAGACCAATAACTAGTAAGAAAACTGAATCTGTAATCAAAACCTCCCAACACAGAAAAGCCCAGTACCAGATGGCTTCACTGAAGAATTCTACCAAACATTTAAAGAATAATCCTCCTCAAACTTCCCAAAAATTGAAGAAAAGGAATCCTTCCAAACTCTTTCTGGGAGGCCGGCAATGCCGATACTAAAGCCAGACAAGGAAATACAAGGCAGCTACAGATCAATATCCCTGAAGAATATTGATACAGAAGTCCTCAACAAAATATTAGCAAACTAAATTCAACAGCACATCAAGGAATTATACACAAGTGGGAGTCAGTCCTGGAATGCAAGGATGGTTCAACAAACGAAACTCGGTGATTCTAATATTCCACATTAACTGAATTAAAAACAAAGCCACATGATCATCCTAATTGATGCAAAAAAGCAACTGACAAGACTTAACACCCTTTCCTGATTTAAAACAAACAAAAAACTTTAACACACAAGAAATAGAAGCAAACTATCTCAACATAATAAACACCATACGTGAAAAACCCACAGCTAACATTAAATACAATGGTGAAAGATGTTAAAACTTTTCCTCTAAGGAACAAGACAAAGATGCCCACAGTTCTTTTTAAAAGAGCAAATATTAACAGACTTAGAGGGAGAAATGGGTAGCAATATAATAATAGCAGGGAACTTCAATATCCCACTTTCATCAATGGATAGATCATCCAGGCGGGAAATCAATAAGGAAACATTGGACTTAACATGTTAGACCAGATGGTTAATATCTTGAATATCAAAAGAACACCTACAACTCAACAATAAGAAAATCAAATAACCCAATTCAAAAATGGGCAAAGAACTTGAATAGACATTTCTCCAAAGATATACAAATGGCCAACAAGTATACAAAAAGATGTTCAACATCACTGATCATCAGAGAAATGCAAAACAAAATCATAGATATTGCTTCACACCCATTAGGATGGCTAGTATAAAGAAAAAAGGGTGTGGAGAAATTGGAATCCTTGTGCATTGTCGGTAAGATTGTAAAATGGTATAATTGCTATGGAAAACAGTGGGGTGGGGGGCCTGCAAAAAATTAAAAACAAAAATACCATATGCTCCAGCAATCCCACTTCTGTATATATATCCTAAAGAATTAGAAAGTAGGGTCTTAAAGACACTTAATTTTATAGCAGCATTATTCACAATAGCCAAATATTCACTGACAAAAATGTATATACCTACAATGAAATATTATTCAGCTAAAAACAAAAGAATCCCTGTCATATGCTGCAACACAGATAATACTTGAAGACATTATACTAAGTGAAGTAAGCCAATCACAAGACAAATACTGTGACTCCCTTATATGAGGCATCTAAAATAATCAAATTCATAGACACGAAAAGTAAGTGTTTTCCAGAGGATTGAGTGTGAGTATGTATTTTCAATTCTCTTATATTCTTAGAAGTGGAGTTGCTGGATCATATGCTGTTTAACTTTTTGAGTTAACAGCCTGTGTTCCAAACCAGAAGCACGGCTTTACATTCCCACCAACATACATTCCCACCCTTTACATTCCAGTTTGTCCATATCTTCAACGCTTGCTATTGTCTTTTTGATCAAAGCAATTCTAATAGGTGTGAAGTCCTTGTGGTTTTGATTTGCATTTCCCTAATGACTAATAATGTTGAACATCATTTCATGTGTGCAATGCTATTTGTATATCTTTTTTGGAGAAATGTCTATTCAGATTCTTTGCTCATTTGAAAAATGGGTTGTCTTTTTGTTAAATTGTAAGGGTTTTTATATATTCTGGATATAAGACCCATTATAATTTTAAATTAAGGAAACATCTGTTGATTTTTTATAGCTTTTGGGACCACTCTTCATTAACTTTCAAAATATTTTCAAGTTAGAATACATTCTTAAAGCACATGAAATTTCACCTTAAACATAAATTGCATAGGTATTTAAAAATTTAAAGCAACCACTGTTTTTTCAAACTTAAGTACTCCAAGCCAAGAAGTTGGGGTGTACAGGGACCCACAGGTGAAAAGATTTAGAGATAAATGCAATGTATGGACCTTATTTGAATTCTGACTTGAACTGGAAAAAAATTATAAGACAATTTAATGACTGGAAAATTACTAAGAAACTACTGATATTTAAGTGTGTTATATTTAAGCATCCTTATCTTTTCAACATAAATACTGAAACACAAATGGAATTATCTGCTCTGTGGTACTTGCTTCAAAATAAATCAGGGTTGCAAAGGTAGGGTGGCATATAGATCAAGATTGGTCGTAAATTGATCATGATGAAGTAGGTTTATTATACTATTGTACTTTTGTCTTTGTCTGAATATTCCATTAAAAATTTAAAAAGCACTACTCCAATGTCCACAATGTGTAAGAGCACAAGTAGCTGGCGGCAATTAAACAATACCAGCTAAATTTTTACAAGTTTAAGAAATTCCCAGTTACCTTAAAGCAAAAGAGCTCTGGGAAACTTAAAATAGAGACTGACGTAGCTGTGCAGTGCGAGGTCTGTACAATGTTTTAAATATTACCACCAGTCACAGGCAGCTTTATCAACT
This sequence comes from Mellivora capensis, assembly GCA_004024625.1. Taxonomy (NCBI): domain Eukaryota; kingdom Metazoa; phylum Chordata; class Mammalia; order Carnivora; family Mustelidae; genus Mellivora; species Mellivora capensis. The sequence continues at coordinate 164,539 of PISX010001939.1, read as the reverse complement.
ATGACCCCCACAATAGCACCAAGTACCAGCCACAAGCACTACTCACCTACACACTTCCTCTCCTCAGCAGAGTCCTAAGGGACCAGCACACTCACACTGGAAGGCTGTAACTTTTCTCACTGGCTACAGAAAATAGTGCCTTTAACTAACTATATATCTATAGTAAGTAATTTTATAGTGATCCCTCAGACCATCTTATACTCACCCAAACTGCATATCCAATCTATGGACACACGGGTTAGGATTGCAAAGTATAATTTGCACACTTAAAATACATACTCACCAGAATGACTATAATTAAAAAAAGACAAGTATTCACAAGGATGTGAAGGAACTGCAATGCTTATGCATTGTGACAGGAATATTTCTAAATAGTACAGCCACTCTGGAAAAGAGTTTAGCAGTTTTTTTTAGAAAATTAAGAACTTTCCAGCCAACCCAACAATTTCATTCTTAGGGAACTACCTAAGAGAAATGAAAACATACGTCCACACAAAGGCAAATATGTGAATGTTCATAGCATCATTATTCATAATACCCCCAAAATATGAACAATCCAAACGTTCATCAACTGGTGAATAAACAAAACGTAGTAGAGCCATACACTGGAAGATTATGCAGCAATTAAATGGGCGAAGTACAGGCATAGGCTAGAACATGAGAGAACCTCAAAAACATCATGCCAAGAAGCTGGCCACAAGACTTCAAATTGTGTGACTCCATGCATGTGTAATTTCCAGATAGGGAAAATTTATGAAACAGAGGAAAGTGACTGCCTGGGGCTGGGCGTAAAAGAGGGAATCAACTGCAAAGGACCACAAGGGGAACTTTTATGGGCTGATGGAAATGTTCTAAAACTGGATTGTGAGGATAGTTGCACAACTCTATAAATTTACTACAACCATCAAATTGTGTATTTACAATGGGTGAATTTTATCATGTGTAAGTTATGCCTCAATAAAGTTTTGTTTGTTTTAAAAGTACCATCACACCAAAGTCTTAGGAATGACTTGTTTTAAAGCTCTGGCTGACAGCCTATTCTTTTAATTTCAATAGAATGACTTTAAACATATTCTCAGGATTAAAAACATTAGTGTCTGCTTGAAACCTAAACATGCTATTTTTAAAGGATTCCAAGTACATACATCTCTAAACTTTACTGATCAACTACTACTCTTTTAGCTACATCATGTTAATTGTGAGACAAATCATTGTCTACAGCCTACACCAGCATCTTCTCTTAGCCACTTTTCCCCTGAATGTATGCCCGACACTATTCCTTTTGGTAAAAATCTTGTTTGGTATTGCCCCAGTTTCCCATTAAACACAAAATTTTCTTAGAGTATTTCATAACTTGAACTAGAATTTTAAGTAAATACTTATATTGAACATGCTTCTAAATATATACATTCCAAATACAAAATATTATCTTCTTTTTATCATTAAGCCATTCATGTATTGCCTCTAGCAAGTTTCAGACTTCATTGTTTCAAATCAAGCTTTGCTTTCACTATGGTTCAAAATTCTTCACTTTAAAATCATTTGATGGATTCTTCTTTCAAAGCAGTTGCGGTCTTCTATGGTCAGAACTGCTTTAATTTTGGTCTAATTCCATCTCTATTTCACTGAAAAATCGGCCAAAGTGGTTACATTCCCGCTTAAACCAGGCATTAAAAAAAAAAAAAAAATTAACCAAGCATTTTTCCCAAACCAAATTTCAAACAAAATGCCATTAATCTGCAAGAGATAAAGTAGGTAGCTATGGATAAAGTGGAAGAAGAGGCACCCTGGCTCCATGACCCAACCTCACAGAATACAGCAGACTCAAGGGATGGCTTAAAAACCAATGCTCTACATTAGAAGTCAAATTTCAGCACAACACAAATACAAAAAGATTAAACTCAAAATATTTAAGCACTGCTCATATGAAAAACTTGGAAATACTTAAATTAAAAATTGACTTTTTGGACCTCAATTTTAAAAATAGATAATTCTAAAATAATCCCCAAAATAATGTCTTTTAAACTCCATAAATACATTACTTTTTAGGAATCCCATCTACTACAAAGACTGTGTACCTTTTATAATAATTTCCTTATTTATGACAGATTTTAAAAATAGATTAAGAAAAGCCAAAAGCCACAGTAAAACAGAACATTGAGCCTAGTGGAAAGTGGTTAAATAAGCAAGTTGGTCAACAGGAAATGCCAATTACCCAACAGGCAGTACAGGAAAGTAAGATGGCAAGAATGCTCTGGTAAAACCATTTATGTATCTGTGTTATGAACTAAAAAAAAAAAACCAAAACAGCACTATCTGCCTCCAGAATCAGATGCAAATCAAGCAAATATTCAACCAAAATGGCAACAAATAGTAAGGATAAACCTGGAAAAGGGGATTTATATTGATAAGAATTTTCAAGTTGATATTAACTACAAAATACAAACCCCTTCCCCTCAGAAATCAAAGGTAAAGATACCATGACACATAACTTCACATTTCTATAAAACAAAAATAGAAATTATTTCTAGATGACTGTAAAAATGGAGGCAAGTAAAGAGTTTAGAAATATACTCGTTTATAATCAATTAAATGATGAGCCATAATTTGAACCCTAATTATCACATTATGTAAAAATCACAATTCAGGTATTGTGTCCTCAGTTATTAAGATATATGTTAAATAGTTCACATTTTAAAAACATTTTATCATTACACAACCAAATTTGATAAAATTTTATCAAAACATCTATGTATTCAATATAAATTATATTGTTAAAAAGTTTTATAAAGTAACATTTAAAGAAAACTGCTGAGGTGCCAAATAATTATTTTCTATTAAATATACAACTTAACATTTAGAACTACATAAATTAATTCTTGCTAAAAGTTGATTCAGGTTTACAAAGGCATACTTTGTGAACTATAGTAAATTTCCCCAGCACCACTTTCCTTTTCCATTCCAAAATTCTTTCATTAGGTTTAACTTTCTTCTGTCATTCATATGTAAAAGTTACAGAAGGTTTACAATACGTAGTCTTCATAGTAACATGTTTTAAAAAAAATCTAAGCAAAGTGCACATTAAACTAGCTACAACTACCCAAATTCCTTATCATCAAATAAAAAATAGATGAACACTTCATTCACTTAAATCTTTCTGAGGAAAAAAAAAAAAATTGTATAGCCTTGCTTAAATAAGAATTCCCCAGTAAGGATATTATATAAAAGATTTCCCATGTTATTTACTTTCTCTCATTAAAACTTTTTAAAAGTCTAATGAAGAACACACACTTAAAATGCCATATTACACAACTACAGTACTGTTAATTAAATAAAGCAGCCCAGTATAGTTGTAAACATTTTAGAAATGTGGTAAACAAGACTTGGCATGTCTTTTCTTCCCAAAACTTGCCATTACAATGCTCTTTCCATGAATAATTATTCTTCCTGGAAAAGTTTAAGTATATTTTAGTCTTTAAAATATTACACTGAAATAATATGTGAAAAGATTTAGTCATGGCAATTTCACTGAAGCTTTTATTGCCTCTGTTGGTAATATGACAGGGATTGTAAGAAGCACAATTGAACTTACAGAGATATGCAGATGATAGTCACTAAAGATAATCTTGATCTCAAGTATTTTTTTTATGTGGGCACTTCTAATTTTATACACTTTACTATTTAAAAAGCATTACATTTTAAAATGTGTACCTGTTTTGACATTTGGCAAAAAGGAAACTGTACCTGTGGTTCAATTTGAAACAAAGAATCAGCCTGGGGAGTTTACCGAAATGAAGACTGAAACACTTAATGAATTAAAGCATTTCAAGTTGTGTGTTTGCACATGTGTGTGTATCTTTCAACCTCTCTCTCTGTCAAACTCTCCCACAGACACATTCACACACATACATGGCCATATGTATAAGCATTTTTTTAGTACAAAATATTCCCTGTAACCAGACATTTATCCTCAAAATAATCACACCACATTAAACCAGTCTTCTCTTTTCAGCCCTAGTAATAGTACTGTTTAATTCTAAGATGCCATCATAGAGTGAACAACCTTAACTTTTATGCTACATAATTATATTCAAAGCTTTATGTATTTTTTGTTTATAATTACACAGTAATTATAAATGTTTAGTACCAAAATGATGACAAACACTATTTTGTTGAAAAAGGTCTTGCATTTAAAAGGAAAAGTCTGTAAACCCAAGGCACTAAGCCATGAACCAATATCAGACTTCTAAGAAAAACCATTTATATTGAGGGAAGAAAAAAAAAAAAGCTAATGGGATCTCATTTTAAAACACAGCATACTCGAATTAATCAATCCGAAAACAATACCATAACTCAAAATCTTCAAGACAAAAAAACAAAATAGTACATATATATATATCTTTTTAAATTTTTCATAATTGAAGTTCCTCTTTATATTTACAAATATGAAATCAGGAAATACTGAAAGCAGCAGGATTCTTCTTTTTCTCTTTTTCCTTTTTTAAAATAACCAATTCCAGTAACCCGAACAGAAGTTTTCAAAATATTCTTTTGGTAGAATTATATTCTTGAGTTAAAGTTATGATTGGAATATTAATATAGTATCTATGGGGAAAGCTCCATTTCAGAAACTGTGTAAATAAAAAGTAGTTGTAAGATGTCATTGTTTCTTAAAAATCATTTCCACATCTACATAAAACGTACTGCTATTCTGAAGTACATTCCTTTGATAATTTTAACATTGGTATCTTAAGAGAGTTGCCTGGATATACCAAGCAAAACCTATTCCTGCTAAAAACCAAAGCCATCCAATATATGAAGTTTTACATTTTTTTTTTTTACTTGCCTTACAGAAATATTTAAGAAAGTAAGAAACCCTTCACATGTCAGGAAGTGAACAGAGAAATGAGGCATTTTCAGCATGAAAGCAGTTCATGGGTCTTGTAATGAAAAAAATACATACAAGATAGAATTCTGCTTTGATGTGAAAACTGAGCTAATTCGAATGAAACAAAAAAAGTGAAGAAACTAAATAATTTACAAGAATAAAAACCAGATTGGTATTTTGCATCAAGTACACGCTTGCTGGAAAATTTTTGCTCCTGAAGTAAGTATTTGGCAACCACAGTGATTAGCAGTTAAAGCAATTTCAACAAAATAAGAAGTCATCAAAAATGGACTATTTGTCTGAAAGCAGTACCTATAAGGATTGAACTTCATGGCTCATCATGACCATTTTCAAAATTTAATTCCTACTATCTTCTTATAAATTAAGAGAATTTCATTTGTGTTCCATAGTGTGCTGACAAAAACAAACAAAAAAAAAAACCCCAAAACAAAACAAAAATAAACCCTCACGCCTAAATTTAGAATATTGTATTGTGTAGCAATCTAAAACATTCAAAACAAATTAAATAGTTTAACTTATTCGACAGGCATATAAGCATTTCAAAATCATAATGAAATCCAATTATGTAGTGCATAATGTAGACAGGAGTAGAATCTAACATTATGCAGACATTTCCTAAATAAAAGTTCCCTGTAAGACAACTATATATAAACATGGGTAAGGTAAGTGCAGACTAGTTCTGTGGAACCTTTGAAATCGAGGGTCTGAAACACAATAAATTTTTCAGGTAGGCACACCAAGTTATCCTAAAAATCTCTCACGTTGGTTATTTTGACATCAGTTACTCTACTCACATCAACAATACATGTGATTTGCCAGGAAAAAAAAAAATCCCCCCAAACCAAACACCATTCCAGATCTGGTACACTTAAATATATCACTCTTATTGGAAGTGCTATCAGCATAGTCTTTGCAACTAGCCCAAAGCATATATTTAAGAAGTTTTTATAAATTTTTTGTGATGTTCATATGTTTAATTCTTATGCCAAACTGTTTTCTGATGAAGACAGCATTGTGCTTTATGCAAGAATGGAAACCTCAAAATAATCACCATAAAGCTTCTAAGACTTATGGGAGAATAAACTAGGATGGTCCACAGATATAAGATGAAATCCACAATGTTGGAATTATAAATGTTTAGAGCGGCCCAGACTAGAAGACAAGCCCAAACCACCATTAGAAGAATGAAATACGATATGGTCCAAGATGTATCCTTAAAGTTTTGACACAACCCTCAGTCTGAATTGTGAGGATTGATCTTCAGTTCAGTCCAGCCAGCAGAAATTGACTGTGCAATTTTCCGTTGTATTTATTGTACAGACTATGTACATTCTAGAAGGTTCCTTTAGTGCTACACTGTTGTACTTTTTGTCCCAGCAATTTGAGGGCGTGCAAATTCCACAAAGTCATCAATAAGAACAGGCCATGCTCCTGGGAGGGGGAGGGGGAGTATGGGAACAAAGAAAGGAAGAAAAGCAGAAATAAAACATTTTAGAGATTCCTTTACTTCTTAAAATACCTTCGCCATAACAATTAGAGTATATCATTACAAATATTCCCACTGATAAGTCTTCCAAAATTCTGACTTTTTAGAGTTTCTACCTAAAATATTCCTGTATTCTCTCTGCTCTATTATTCTAAAGCTTGAAATCCCCTGAATAATAAATAATAACTCTTCTGGTAATCAATCAACAACATCATGGTTTTCTGAAGGCCACTGAACTGGCAGCTTAAATGGCCAGGCTATAGTGGCATGCCGTCAGCACTGAGAGCGTAGGTAGGAGGAAAAAAGTTTCCAGGCATTTTGTGGCAAACTTAAAACAGAAATCAACAGCAAGTATCAAACTCTATCCTACTTCATAATAATAAATTACTAAAAGATTTTGAATAGCATATATGCATGCTCTAAACATCCACATGCGAACCTCCGAATCAGGAAGTTCTCCAGTTTTGTATAAGGCCTTACAGAAAGCACAATTATCATCAGTCATATCCAGGATTAGCTATTTCTCACTTGTTACTGAAGACTGTACATCATATGAAAACAAAGAGAAAAAAAAAATCATCTCTGATTAGATTAAATAGTTCCAGGACACTTTTAAGGAAGCCAAGGGCATCAGAGATTTTCCCAAAGAGCACCTCTGTCTATTCAACAATCTCAAAAATGCATCATATCCTGCTAATTCTCAAGGGAGGCTAGGTAAGATGTGTGAAGAAATCAATGTAAACCACTGCCACTTCTCAAAAAAATAAAAGCACAGGTCCCCGTAGTGGATGGTAATATCATCTTTTTACATACATGAAAAAAATATCAGAGAAGAATCCAACTGATGATCATTTATTGAATGCCAATAGAACTACAGTAGGCAGCTAAAGTACATTTCAAATTTAACAAAGTCACTAACCTTGAGTTTACAGTCAAGTTCACAGACAAGACAAACAGGTAACAATAAAAACACAAATACAAAAGTACATTAAGACAAGTAGTATAAGTAAACAAAACTTAAAACACGGATGGAAACTACTCATGCCTTTCTGGAAGACAGGATGACTGAGGTGGTATTTAAAGAAACAGAACAACATAGACTAGTAAAGAGGACAAAAGCATTTTACACATTCAAAACAACACAAATAAAAGGTCAGAGGACAGAAATCCAACTCCATGAAAAGCAGAAGTAGATAAGAAGTTCAAAAGTATGCAATACAGTAAAACAAAACCAAAATTAGTAAGGCAAAAACATTCATTACCTTCTTCATCATAATTAGACATGTCATCTGCAATCATTGTACTGAAGTCTAAAAGAAGATTCCAAGTATCTTTTGGTATGGATCGTTTATGATGTTCCTATTTTTAAAAAATAAGCAAAAAACATCCAAATCACCAAAGAGAGTTTCAAAATATCAGCCCAAATGATGCTAAATTCAAGAATGCAAAATAACTTGTGTAATGAAATTCTGGTAATCAAATTTCTCATTCTATGTCCACTACACACTCTGAGATGAGTTAGTCATGCTTTAAAAAATGTTAATTTATCTTCAAAGAAAGTAAAAATGCACAGAAAAGATGAGAGCTGCAGAAAACATGAACTTACCAACAAAAATTTATTCCATAAGTCTAAGAATTTAAATCTTCCATTAAGCACTAAATTCCAGTAGGCAATGGCCATTTCTAGATCTGTAATATTAAAAATAAATTATGTATTTCAAATTCCATGAATATTTATCCCTGAAAAAAAAAAACCAGGTAAGACCAAAGACAGCCCTTTAAAAAATAAAAAAAATAAAAAAATAAAGTTTTTTCCTGACTACTTATTCATAAAATTTTCAAATACAGATAAGACCAAGGTTTGTATCCTGACTCCCTCACTAATGAACAGTCCCTTCAGGGCAGGGAGAATACCACTTACCTCACAGGGGGGTTCTGAAGCCTAAAAACTGCATAATGCAGAGAAGCATACTTGACCAAGATAAGTATTAGAGATAAGTATTAAAATGTACATCACTGTTTCTCAACTTCAGCAACTCTGACATTTGGGATCCAATAATTTTTCGTTGTCTGCCCCCAGTTGAGACCCACCAATGTACAACTACAGATTGTAATGCAAACGACTGCTTTCCACAATGACTGAACCTGACTTCAGAGAACACTAAGAATACTGATTTAAAAATTAAAATTCATCAACTAAGATTTGCTTTTGGAAAAGTTTTGAAGACGATATAAATGGCTACTTAACTGGGTTTGGAGCAGAGTGAAACCATATGACATGACAAAGTACAAAGTACATGACAAAGTACAATACCTGTCATGACAGAAAGAACTATGACCTCTTTCAAGGAAATAAACCTGTTAAGAAAGTATCAAGCTTTTATGAGTAAATTTACATCTCCAGGTCAGGAAAAATTATATCCCAAGTAACGTAAAAGTCCTTTCAGATAGGATCTCCAAACCACCCCTAAAGAATCCTGAGACCAGGAAAAACACCAAAAAGGCTCACATCCTACCTCAAAGAACAATATATAGGCCATAAGAAAAAAAATCCCCTTCTGCACTGGAACTTCAGTTCTTCAAGGACAGGAACCGGATATCCCCAAACGAGCAGACCGAAACACACAGTATGCATTCCGAAACCGCTGAATCAATGAACTTCCTACAGTTCCATGTGGAAATACACTACTTACCTTCAAATCCATTATTATGTCTTCCTTCAAACTCAGTGGAAAAGGTGTCACTTTTTCTCTTACCCAAAGATAAGGATAAGCCCCTAACACCACTGTTCTCAAGCCAATACCATCCTTCAGGAATCTTACCTATTGGTTAATTTTCCTCTCTCCCTACATCAACTTTGCCCTGTCTTCTGGCTTTTCCCCCTTCAAAAAGAAATATGCTCAGGCTATAGAACTTACCTTTAAAAAAAAAACTTTCTTAGCTCTCTCATCCCCTTAACTAGCTAACTAGCTACCTCCTTCTCCTTTTCTTCACAGATAATCTTAAAACAGCACATGAAGTCTTCTACTTTTATACATAGTGTGCTCCTGAAATCAAATCTAAAAGTCAAATTCGGATCCCCAGGTTTTAAGAAAACTAGAAATATGACACTAACTCCTAATTGTAATACCTTTATAATCTTTACAGTCTTTAAGGCTCTACAGCCAATATTCCTCTAGGTTCTTCAATTTTGTTCTTTTCTTTAACAATTAAACATACTGTGTGGCTCAAGTGCAGCAAAAAAGCTGTCATTAGCATGTTAATGATTTTCTTCTTCCTTTCAAATGCATGAAATGTATAACTAAGCTTATTGCTAGTGCTAGCATTTTTTTTCCCTTTTCAACTAATTTTCACAAAATAAGGATAAGAAACAACAGAGATATTCAAATAACTACAAACCAGGAGATACCTATAAATGCCCATTTGTCAGCTGATAAAGAATCTGACAAGGGCAGAAGTGTATGCAAATGATGTTTGAAGGTTTAGGTTGTTCAAGAAGAGAATTTTTTTTTTTTCTTGGTAGTCTACATTCATTGCCCCATTTCCTCACCTCCCACACACTCTTTAATTCTATAAACTAGCGTGTACCTCTGTCACTCTACTGAAAGTAATCTCTACCTATTAAACATTTTTTATGTCCTTATTTTGGTTGCCAAATAAACACTTTGATGTCCTTAATTTACCTGGCTGTCATATTGGACAAAACTGAATACACCTTCTACATGGAACTGTCATTCAGCTTTAACTGATAGCACTCTATTATTTTCCTCTGTCCTCTCTGGCTTTCTCTTTTATTGGCTCCCCTTCCTCCATTCTTCCATTCGATGTTGGTGCTCTGTAATACTGTATGTCAGCAATAACCATTTCTACCCTCCGCAGATTTTTCAAACCCTTACACCTTTTCCCATGTCATACGCTCAACTGTCTTCAACAACTCCTAAATATGAATCCTTTCCCTTATCTCTATGTTCTAGATTCACATATCAAATTGCCTAAGGACATCTTCAACTGGGTATCCATAAACAGCTCAAATTCAACAGAGCTCAAACTGAACTCATTATCCTCTTCTACAGACCTGCTATCCCTTCTCTCAGCATCCTCACCCTAGAGTGTTTCTCAATGAAACACAATGTCACATTGTGAAGAAATGCCCTATACACTGTATGACATTCAGCACCCTTCTACTGCCAGAAGAAACCCTCAGTCATTTTGACAACCAAAAAACACATGCATACATTTCCAAATGTCCCTAAAGGTGTTCAGAATTGATAGAGAAACTCCTTTTTTCCTCATCACACACTTTCAGTCGAAGCACTTTCATTTTAGCTTCTAAGTACGTTTTAAAAAATCTCATCTCCATCCCTACTACAGGACCAGTGCTAGGGTCCTCTTCCAGCTAAATCACTGCAAGAGCCTATAACCAATCACTCTTCCTTTAGTTCTGACTCCACTCCTTTTAAAGAACCACAATGCTTTCACATGAACCTCTCAGGCACATATACTGTCACCTCCATGTTAAAATTCTTCAATGATTAAAACAACGAGATACCACTACACACCTTTTGAAACAGCCAAAAAAATCCAAAACACTGACAACAGCAAATGCTGGGCAAGGATGTGAAGCAACAGGAACTCTCATTCATTGCTGGTGGGAATGCAAAACAGTACAGCTACTGTGGAAGACAGTTTGGCAGTTTCAAAACTAAACATACTCTTACCATATGATTCTGCAATTGCAATCCTTGGTATTTACCCAAATGAACTCAAAACTTATGTCCATGCAAAAACCTGCACATGAATGTTTATAGCAGCTTTATTCATAATGGCCAAAACTTTGAAGCAACCAAAATGTACTTTAGTAGATAGAGAGATCATATAAACTGTGGTATAACCAGACAAAGGAATATTATTCAGTGTTAAAAGAAAATGAGCTATAAAGCCATGAAAAGGTATGCAGGAAAACAAATGCATATTAATATTACTAAGTGAAAGAAGCCAGTCAGAAAAGGCTAACTCTGGAAAAGGAAAACTATGGAGACAGTAAAAAAATCAGCAGTCGCCAGGGGTTAGGAGGGAGGAAAGGATGAATAGGCAAAGCAGAGGACTTTAAGGGCAGTGAAAATTCTCTGTTGGATGCTATATGATAGATAACATGTTTGTCCAAATCCACAGAATATACACCAAGAGTGAACCCTAATGTAAACCTGAACTCTGGGTGATAATGATGCATCAGTACACCTATATTGTATACCCAACTGTAAGAAATAGTACTACTTTTGTGAGGGATGTTGATAGTGGAAGGAACTATGTAGTGTGGGGCAGAGGGTACATGGAAAATCTCTGTATCTTCTGCTCAATTTTGCTGTAAACCTAAAACAGCTCAAAAAAATGTCTACTAAAAATTTTTTTTAAATCTCCAATAATTTTTCTATTGCCTTCAGATAAAATCTACACTTCTAGTTAAATGAACTTATTTGTAGTACCTCAAAGGTGCTAGGTCTCTCACCTCTGAACAACTGAACTTGCTAATCACTCCACAAAAGAGATGGCTTCAATTTTTTTTTTCTTGGCCTCAAAAACATATACTCATTCTTCACAGCTCAAAAATTAATCATCTTCGCTTGCAGATCCTGCACTGGAGGAGACGCACACAGCTAACGTTGTCTTCCTCGCTCGACTCTTACAGCCAGTTCTCTCGGGCACAATGGCAACTCTTAAGGAAAAACCTGATTGCACCAGTTGCAGAAGAGGAGGCAACCATTCCCAAACAAGATCACTGTAGTGGGTGTTAGACTAGTTGGTATGGCATGCGCCATCAGCATTCTAGGAAAGTATCTAGCTGATCAACTTGCCCGTGTGGATATAAACTCAAAGGAGAAATGATGGATCTGCAACATGGGAGCTTATTTCTTCAGATATCTAAAATTGTGGCAGATAAAGATTGCTCTGTGACTGCCAATTCTAAGACTGTGGTGGTGACTGCAGGAGTCCACCAACAATGGAGAGAGCTGGCTCAATCTTCAAATTCATTATTCCACAGGTGGTCAAGTATAGTCCTGACTGTATCATAATTGTGGTTTCCAACCCAGTGGATATTCTCAAACATGTTACCTGGAAACTAAGTGGACCATGCAAGCACCATGTCATTAGAACTGGGGATAATCTGAATTCTGCTAGATTTTGCTATCTTATGGCTGAAAAACTTGGCATTCATCCCAGCAGCTGCCATGGATGGACTGTGGGAGAATATGGTGACTCAAGGGTTGTGGGTGTGGACACAAGGTTGTGTGGAGTGGGCTGAATGTGGCAGACATTCCTCTTCAGGAACTGAATCCAGAAACAGAAACAGACAATGACAGTGAAAATTAGAATCAAGTGCCTAAGACAGTGGTTGAAAGTGCCTATGGAGTCATCAAGCTAAAAGGGTATACCAACTGGGCTATTGGATTAAGTGTGGCTGATCTCACTGAATCCATGTTGAAAAATCTATCCAGGATTCATCCAGTGTCAACAGTGGTAAGAGGATATAAGGCACTGAGAACGAAGTCTTCCTGAGCCTTCCATGTATCCTGAGTGCTCAGGGCTTAACCAGTGTGATCAACCAGAAGCTGAAGGATGGTGAGGTTGCCCAGCTCAAGAAAAGTGTAGATACCTTGTGGAACATCCAGAAAGACCTAAAAGATCTGTGACTTCTGGCTTCTAGGCTGTAGAAATTTAAAACTACAATGTGATTAACTTGTGAGCCTTTAGTTTTTCATCCATATACATGATCACAGTGTGCTTTTATTTTCCTAAATATGTGAATCTGGGCTCACAGAATCAAAGCCCATGCTTGGTTTAATGCTTGCAATATGAGCCCTTGAACAAATAAAATTAACCACTGTTGTGTGAGAAAAAAAATTAATCATCTTTGTGAAGACTTTGCAAACTCACCCAGACAAACTTAAGATGCTCCTGGCTCTATGCTCACAGAGTAAAGAGTCAATAAATATTTTTGAATAAAAAAAGTATACTCTAAAAGACTTAATAACTTATAATTAGGACCTGAAATGCAGGGGCACCTGGCTGGCTCAGCTAGTTAAGTGTCCAACTTAATTTCAGCTCAGGTCATGATTTCAGGGTTCTGAGATCAAGTCCCACATTGGGCTCCACATGCAGTAAGGAGTCTGCTTGAAGTTCTCTCCCTCTACCCCCTTCCATGCCCCCCACCCTGGCTCGCTTATGTTATGTATGTATGCATGCCCTCTCTTCCTCCTTCCCTCCCTCTTTCCCTCAAATAAATAAAATCTTTTAAAAAAAGAATTGAAATGCGTTCTGTACAGAGATAAAACAGCAATTGCTTTTTAGCAATTTAGAAAAACTGCCCTTTAGATAGAAATGTCTGCGTGACAGAGAGAAGAGCCTAGCTAGAGAGAAGTGGTTTGAAATAGTATTTTAACCTCTTAAATTCCAACTCTATCACTAGTTAAGGAAACTTGGGTAAGTGAATCCACCTCTCTATAATTTTGTTTAAAATAAATTTAACAGTACCTACTCTCACAGGGTTGCTGTAAGGATTAAATGAGTTAATAGACATAAGACATTCAGAACAGTGCCTGGTAAATAATAAATGAGTCCTTACTATCACTATTATTTATTTTTAATAATTTTTTAAATTATTATTAGAGATTCTGAAGCAGTATTGGAAAACAGCAAATTCAACAAGAAGGTAACAAGTGGCAAAAATGGTTATAATAAATAGAAGGAAAATACAGAGGAAAAAGAGACAAGCACAAGCAAATAACAAAATTGGCTAAAACTGATACTTGCAGAATGAATTTTTAAGCCCTTATAGTAAAATTAAAAATTTGAGGTAATCCCAGTGTCAAACAAAATCAACAAGGCAACGTGGGATTTCATAAAAGGTGATAAACTGAGTGCTGAATGAACATGGAAATGAATTGAGACTGGATCCAAATACTGTCCCTAAGGGAAACAAAATGTTGCCAACTCACTAGGGAAGATGGAATGGTGATTAACAATCCTATTCACAATGTCTTCATTTACTTAGAAATATCCACAGTTAGCACAATGTAATATTAAAAAAAAAAAAAAAAAATCAGAATAGGGAACCAGAAAGTCTGAGACTGAATCCCAGTTCTACCAACTCTAAAGTTACATTACCTTAGTAGGTCAACCTCCCTATCCATGAATTTCTCCATCTTTACGACAAAGGGGATGATAGGTTTTTCACACAGCTCAAAGGGTTGTTACAAGAACCAAATGGGACTACACAGATGAAAATGTACCTTAAAAACACTCTATAAAATTATTTCTAAATACTAAACGTCTAACAAATAATCTTAAAATTTTTTTGAAGATTTTATGTATTTAACAGAGATCACAAGTAGGCAGAGAGGCAGGCAGAGAGAGGGTGGGGGAAACAGGCTCCCTGCTGAGCAGAGAGCCCGATGTGGGGCTTGATCCTAGGACCCTGGGATCCTGACCTGAGCCGAAGGCATAGGCTTTAACCCACTGAGCCACTCAGGCGCCCCAATCTTAAAATTTTTTAAATCAACTGCACAGGTATAAGATTCTAGCTGAACCACAGTTCACAAGAAAATAACTTACAATCTTTAGTCTGATAAAAGTTCAGGATGGTCCTAAAAATGGCATGGTTGTTAAAGAACAAATGTAATTTTTGACCAAACAGAATGAACAGTCTCACAAAAAATAACAGACTCATGGCGTTCTACATTAAACAGCCTCCTTCTGGAGTATTATGTTCAGCTTTAAGAGCTCTATTTTGAGAGAATCTGAAAAATTGGAAATGTGCCTGGTAGGGAAAGGTCTTTTCAAATGAAGAACAGTTAAAATAATTGGGATGCTGACCTGGAAAAAAAAAAAAGGAAGGGGTAAGTGACAGTAGTCTTTAGATGGTCAGACTTCCTCTGTGCTCTGCTGAGGGTGGAGGACGAATAAGGGCAATGGTAGAAGTTAGCAAGACAAAGATGCTCACTTCATAAGAACTGTGTGATAAGAAGTAGGAGTATTCTGTGACAAGAACCGACCACTTCCTAAAACAACGTGTGTCCAATCCCTGGATGTTCCAAAGGAAAAACTACATAAGAATTAACTATCGATGCTACTTTGGACAGGTTAGACAACTTATGAAATCTCTTTCAAATTTAAGATGCAGAAAACTATCAGAAATGCCGGATGCCTGAAGCAGACAGTGAGAGTGGAAGCACCCCATCCTGGTGTCAAAGGAAATCAAGTAATAAAAAATGGGAAAATACGGAAAACACCAGCTCTCATTATAACTAGCAGAGCTATTTATAAATAAACCACAGTGCTGTCACTGTCACTCTGCCAGTTTGTTTTGGGCCTCACCTCCTCTCCTATGATCTTCTAATTCTTCTCTGCCAAATACTGTAATTTAAGAGCCCTGTGAGCCCTCAGAAAGGCTGTCAAGAAAACGGTTTTCTTTTTAATTAAGTTCTTCAACCAAGCAAGTCATTATATTTCCTGATACTCAACACCAATGCAAAACAAAAGGAGAAACTAGGATTTGTCTTCCTATTATGTTTTTTCCCTTTTTAAATTAAAAAATTTTTAGTTTCAGTCTTACAGAAAATCTGAGAAGAAAGTACAGACAGTTCCATATATCTCCCCACCTCACCCCCGCCCTCTGTTTCCACTGTTTTTAACACCTTGCTTTAGTGTGGTATATTTCTTACAACTGATGAGCCAATATGAATGTACTATTATTAACTCAAGTCCATATTTTACATTAGGGCTCACTCTGGGCTATACAGTATACGGGTTTTTCTAAAATAATTTTAAAATTGTGGTTAAATATAACAAAATGTATCATCTTAACCATTTTTAATTGTACAGTTCACTTAGTATTAGGTTCATTCACACTATTGTGCAACCAATTTCTAGAACTCTTTTTTCATCCTATAAAACAGAAACTCTACATCCATCAAAAATACTACAATTTTCTTAAGTTCAGTACTCTACATTAGATAGTAAAATTTTTAAAGCTAATTCTGTAGCATCTTTTTTGCAGTTTTCCCTATAATCCAAAATTACAATTTAATATATCCAATATCTAACAAAAATTTAATTTTGCTTTATTTTCACCACATATAATAAAAACTAAAATTCATTATCAAAACTATATATTAATCCCAAAATATTAGTTTTGTGTTCCAATAAAGGAAAGGGATATAACTAAAGAAATAGATTCAGCCCATTTAAATCAACATTTTATATTAAGAACATTTTATTTAATCTTACCAAAATATTGTGCTACATTTCTAAACACAACAAAAATAGTTACTGCAGTGTATACATACAAATTCAAAAATTTTAATCAGTTTTTACTGATTAAAAACTTGTGGGAAGTAAGAAGGAAACTAGGAAAAAACAGCCCAGTTAACTGATGGCCACAAACAGTAAAGAAACTAACCCAACATATCACCCATCCCAGCTTATTTTGCCTGCAAAATGAGGAATTTTACTGCAAGAAGAAAATCCAAACTAAACTGAAAAATCAGTTGGAAAGGAGGCTTCATTATTTGTAATTTTGCTTTACAGATACCTTGTCTATCTTCAATCAATTCAATCACATTCAGTCACTCAAGAGGCCAAATTCCCAATACAAATGTACACCTATCCCTTCCTCACAGGCTTTCAACCACTTCCTTAGTCTAATCCCTATTCACATAATCATTTTCTCAATGCATTTTCACTTCTAATTTAAAATATAAAGAAGAGGGGCGCCTGGGTGGCTCAGTGGGTTAAAGCCTCTGCCTTCAGCTCAGGTCATGATCCCAGGGTCCTGAGATCAAGCCCCGCATGGGGCTCTCTGCTCAGCAGGGACCCTGCTTCCTTCTATCTGCCTGCCTTTCTGCCTGCTTGTGATCTCTGTCAAGTAAATAAATAAAATCTTTAAAATAAATAAATAAATAAAAGGATTAGTACAAGAGGCCCCTATTAGTCTCTCTAACTACTATCTTCAAAATCAAAAACAAACTTACTTCCATCACTGGGTAAGTTATTTAACCTTCCTGTAGGCATATGAAGGTTTCCTCATCTGCAAAATCAGGATAGAAAAATGGCTAGCACTCTATTACTATGTATACAGCACACGGCAGGTGACAAATTATTGAATGAAAAAATGAGTAACTCATAGAACTGTTAAACATGAAATGAAGCAGTTTATGTACTTAGCACACTGCCAGGCACACAGTAAACGGAAGATACTGATACCATCAAAATCTTCAGTGTATCCCTACTACTGCCCACAAATTCTAATTTAAACTTTTTCTGCCCTGTTTTTAAAAGAAGACTGTGGTTGTCAAGCCTTACAATGTCTCACCAACTTCATCTTCAAATAAGCAATCCCACTAAAATCACATTAATGTTTTCTCTCTCCTATAAAGAAGCCAAGCTTCTCTCTGACGTTTCAGATAGTCATTCATAACCATCTTCACAAGCACCTTTTATCTTTCCTTATAGAGTTAAATACCATATCCTTTAGTTCATATCCCATCTTGCCCAGGAAGCATTTCCCAACCATTCCTGCTTTTACTCATTACTCCTTTTATCTAAAACCCTCACACACGTTTATTATTGTGTATTACCTGCTATCTCAAATCTTTCTAGGTAAACTGTAAAATTACATTGTAGCTTTTACTTTCATATCCCTTAGCCATCCCCAAAGCAAGTGTATGGATATTACATACAGCACAAACTGACTGATCTAAATTGTTAAGCGTGGTCATTATAGATAGGATTTCTGCATAAGATTATACTTAATAATCTTCATTTTTATTCTTTCTTACAGCTTCCAAACAAATCATAAACAAAAAGAATAAATTTCTTTAGCATTCTAGGACTCAGAAATCTTACAATGCTATTTCTACAAATCCACAGTGAAATAATTTATGGTCCTATGAGCCTATAATATCTTCTAGATAATAAATATTATTTAATATATATACACATAAATATACACAAGTATATAAATGTATACATGTATGCCAGTGAAATTTTAACTATTTTCTATATTACAGCTCTTAAAAAAAAATCAGTGGTTCAGATACGGCATCCAGGGTAACCTTATTATCTAACATGCCTGGTATTTTCTGATTAATTAAAAGTTCATTGTTTCTTACAGGTTTTCAGTAACTGGTATTTTCATGATGACTTAATGCTCAAAACAAAACTTTCTATTACAAAACAAAAGTGACACTGTCAACGTATTTTAGTGTATTTGAAGCACCAAATATAATTTAAAAAATTCTTACCTAATCCTTTTTGTCCTGGATTCTTTGCAAAATTAAAAGTAAACTGGTAAAAATCCTTAAATCGTCCTGGCTCTTTCAGTTCTTGTTCCATCTTGGGTATCTGGGCCTTTAGTTTTTCTATGCTGTCACATCTACATTATAAAATTAAGGTTTATAAAAGATAAACTTTTTCACTAAAAAGGACTTACATATTCCTATGGTAGCTTTTATTTATTTCATAGAACTTTTTTAAAAAACCAGTTGAAATTTTACCTTTTTACATTACATAAACAAGTATGGGGTTGGCTGGAGGAAGTAAAGGTCTGGAGTGATTGTCATAATTACCATTTTTAAAAGAAATGCAGTATTACTTTTAATTATGTAATTCACTGGACTATCAACATACCCAAATTATAGAAGTCAGCTACAGTGAACAGAATGTATAGTAATCACCATAATAATCACCAGTTTAAACAGTAGTAGATACTCCTTACCTGGTAACAAGTCACATAACTTACTATCACATATCATTCTAAATGAAAGCACAGTGTCTCTTCCTTAGATGAGGAAGCATTCTCCTTGAAAAGGTGTTGTTATACAAACTATAATAATAAATATCAGATGAACCCCCATCATCTCCAACTGCTTATCTCAAATCAGTATTAAGCTTTTTCTACATTTGCAAAGCATTCAACTCCAATTCAAGGACTGAAAGGGTCTATGTACCCATCTTACTTTCCACATAATAGCCTGAAGGCAGAAATCCTCTTTTTTTTTCTTTTTTTAAGATTTTATTTATTTATTGGGGTGCCTGGATGGCTCAGTGGGCTAAAGTCTCTGCCTTTGGCTCGGGTCATGATCCCAGGGTCCTGGGATCGAGATGCGCATCGGGCTCTCTGCTCAGCAGAAGCCTGCTTCCTCCTCTCTCTGCCTGTCTCTGCATACCTGTGATCTCTGTCTGTCAAATAAATAAATAAAAATCTTTAAAAAAAAAAAAGATTTTATTTATTTACTTATTTATTTGACAGAGAGAGCAAGAGAGAGAGAGTGAGCGAGCGAGAAGGAACACAAGCAGGGGGAATGGGAGAGGGAGAAGCAGGCTTCCCGCCAAGCAGGGAGCCCAGTGTGGGGCTCCAGCCCACAACCCTGGGATAATCCGAGATGAAAGCAGCCACTTAAAGACTGAGCCACCCAGGTGCCCCAGAAATTCTCTTTTTATAGTTTCTACAAACCATCATTGCATTTTTCCTTCTAATCATTTCTGCTTTTATTTCTCTTCTGTGTTCTTCATAACACCCTCTGGCTCATTAGTCTGTAGATCAAAATTTTGACTTGGAAGTTCATTACATTTTATATGAATTCAATTTCAAATGAAAAATAAGTAAGTTCTAGTGGAAATTGTCCTAGTACAGAAAATTCTAACAAGTTCAGGATAGGCCAGGTGCGGGAGGCAGAACACAGTGTCTAGGCCAGTTATTAATTTACTGCTCCTCAACTTTTAAGCCTACCCTTCTTTGCCCTACTTTGTGACTATTTGCAGTCAACTACCAATTGTCAGGCTTTGTTTTTCTGACCAGTTAGCTCACTGTTAGGTTCTACCAATAGAGGGCGACGAGTGGCTGGAAGAGGAAGAAGGAACTTTTTCTCTCCTAGTCTGTTTTCTGCAGAGAGCAAGGGTTTCTGTGTCCGGGAGCTCCCAGCAGTGTTCAGCAATGGTGGCGACTCACATGGCCCGGCCACAAGTGGACTGCAGCCAGTTTTTCTCAACTAGAGTGGCAGGCAAAGCAAGCACCACAGGCCTGGTGTTCCTGCAGCAGCCACACCCTCTCCTCGGAACTCCTCAATCTCAGCCTTGCAGGGATTTTCTTCCTTTCGAGGTTCCTTCTTTGCTCACTTCCCACCGCCGGTAAGGGTGATGGTGGCTTCCTGCATCTGCCACTTCTGTTATACCTTAGAATTTTCTTTTACCTCTTTTACACAGTACTTTTTAAATTTTCCTTGTTTAAATTACTGACATGGTTTTTGTGTCTCTTCTGGACCTTGGCTGATTATAATGTTCCTAGGTTTGAGAATCAGAATGCCTGGGTTCAAATTCTGGCTCTAATCCTACCTAATTCCATAATTTCTCTTCCTCTTCTCTAAAATGGATAAACATTACTTCTCTCACAAAGTTGTTGTGTAAGTGAAATACTTATTTACTTAGCATAGTTCCTGAAATAAAAATGAATGTTCAACAAATGTTAGTAGCTATTATTACTCGTCATCTACTGAACACAAAAAAGGGCAGCAACCCATTACCGCTCCATATACTGAATACTTTTTCATATTCTCATTTACTATGGACAATTAGATACCATAGGTAAAAATCTCTACCCATGACTTTTTAATTTATTTATCCCAAGACATTTAGCTAATCAGCTCTTCAAGGTATAAGTGGAACAAAAAGCAATTAGTAACTTCTAAGATTTTATATTCCAGGAGTTTGTTTACAAATTCAGAGTTCACAACCTCACAATGAGAAATAAATTATAGCTTGCTCATTTCACTTATCCATGTTAAATATTAAAGCATGGTAATTTATTTTAATATAATGAACCTTCCTTAGAAACAAATGATAAAAGCATAAGGCAAATGGAATAGGCTAAACTACACAGAAACCTTGACAAACCCAGGAAACTATACAACATGGGAAGAAGCTAGCAAACTACCACATTTCTATTTATACCAGTGTTTGTAGGCTGGTAAATTTAAAAACTGGTATTTACAAATTCATAACACAATTCAGTTCCACAGTTAATTCTCATAGTAATGTACCTATAATTTCCTGTGGTGATTACAGACTCACCCTAACTCTGTCATTCCATCCATGAACTCTTGTTTGGAGAACTCGCACTGTGTTGCTGCTCTGAACTTCCATGCAATGATCAACACACTGATGCTGGCGGGATCGAGTGCCAGGTCATCACAGAATTGCTGTATACCATCTATTCCAATTTTATTTTCATCTTGAGGATCTTTAAAAATAACAGTGCAATATTAAATTAGTGCCTTCCTTTATTATGCTATGCTTAAAACTGACAAAGTAAAGCTCTATATTCCATTTTTAAAATGTTCATAATGGATCAGAGATATGAAATAGTAATACTCTAACATATTTTCCCACTATATTATTTTTTAAAAATTATTTTTACTAACATATAATGTATTATTTGCCCCGGGGGTACAGGTCTGTGAATCATCAGGTTTACACATTTCACAGCACTCACCAAAGCACATACCCTCCCCAGTGTCCATAACCCAACCATCCCTCTCCCTACCCCTCCACCCCAGCAACCCTTTGTTTTGTGAGATTAGGAGTCTCTTATGGTTTGTCTCCCCCCACCAATCTCTTCTTGTTTAATTTTTCCTTCCCTATCCCCCAAACCCCGCCCTGCCTCTCAAATTCCTTATATCAGAGAGATCTTATGATAATTTCTTTCTCTGATTGACTTATTTCGCTCAGAATAATACCCTCTAGTTCCATCCACATCATTGCAAATGGCAACCATTCTTTTGATGGTTGCATAGTATTCCATTGTATATATATACCACATCTTCTTTATCCATTCATCTGTTGATGGGCATCTAGGTCCTTTCCATAGTTTGGCTATCATGGACATTGTTATATAAACATTTGGGTGCACATGCTCCTTCGGATCACTACATTTGTATCTTTAGGGTAAATACCCAGTTCCCACTATAATATTTAAAGCCATTTTGTCCCTGAAATGGCATTCTTGAGATGAACAGGAAGATGGGGGGGGGGGGGGCACTTGATTTTTAAGTTTTATTTATTCGTGTGAAAAATGTCCCATACTCGTACACACTCAGAAAATCAGACATTCCTATACCAAAAAAAGGATTTTTTTCTGAACATATGTATAGAATTTCTTGTTTTCTTACAGCAAAGTTCATTTTATAATGGCAATCATTTCTTAATATCAGAAAAACTATAAACTGCAATTCAATCCCAATCTCAACAACATAAACATCTGCTATTCAAATTAAAGAAAAAACCCAACTATCAATATATTTACTGATCAGATGGCAAAAATTTAAAGTAATGACAAATACAAAAAGAAAGAGCCACTCATACAATGCACTGTTGTAGGTGATTTGCTAATATCTCTAAAAATAAAAAATGTGTGTATATTTTGGCTTCTGGGCATAAGTTAAGCATAAAATGTAATCCCACTTTAGGAAAATTTTTGACAGAAAGTATGTATATTTCTGCATAAACATAAAAGATATGGAAGGATACAAACCAGGCTATCAAATATTGGTTCCCTCAGGAGAATAAAGAGGGAGAAGCTATCTACTTCTTCTTTATTCATCTGTTATATGTTGTTTAACTTTTTTAAAGTATTATTTCACAGTTCTTTAAAGGTTGTTAAAATTTCTTAAAATTGGTTCAGCAGAATTTTATGAAAATGAGGGGAAAAATCCAGGCCCCCAGTGACTATTCTAAAACTGGATCTTGGGGGAAAAAAGGGTGGGGGGAGGATAAGGGAGGAAGAAATAAAGAGGCTAAGAAGAAATTTTACTGAAAAGAGGGAAAGAATTTCTCTCAGATCTCTTGAAGTAATTCTAAGATCTACAGAGCTCTGTTGGACATATTCACCCAATTTATGTTCTATGTATGCCTGATTTCTCATAAGCATGTAACTGGAAAACCTGGTTCAAAATATTTAAAGTCACAAGCACTCACCTTTGTATCTATTGTATAGTTGTTCTAACTTCTTCCTGTCCAATGATCCTTTTACACTCTCTCGTATATAAAGTTCAGGATTTTGGAAAAAATTATCTGTTGCAACATCTAACTTCCAGTCATTTTGAGACAAACAACTTACTGCTGTTTTTTCACTAGATTGTGTGAAGATCATAAACTGACGAACTTTATCCTTCTGCGATGATTTCAACTTGTTCTATTGAAACCAAAAAATAAATTGAAACTCTACATAAAATCAGATAACTATATCTACATGGCTAACTAATCACTCTTAGCAATACTTTTTCCTCATAAAATATTAAAATATTTAAGTCAAGCCTTATTTTTGATTAACCAGATAGACAATTTTTTAATGTAAAGCACAAAGTGTGGTATTATTTTACAGAAGAAATTAAAAGGTGAAGGAAATTCAACCACCCTGCACTTCTCTTAAAAGTGGATCCTAAGCACATATATAAAGGTTCTAGAAAGGGAAATACAGCTATTCTCAAAACCTTGACCAACCACAAAGCTCTAAAGGGATGCATAAGGGGTGGTGGTGAAGAAGTGACATTATCTAGCCAGCCAGAGTCAATGACTCCAGAGAACAATGCAATTAACAGGTGTTACTTGCAGTCTTAAAACCCTTTATAAAAGATATAGGGTACAATTCTCCCAACTCCACCCCTTGTTTTCTTGCTATTTTTACCAAATGTGAAAAAGAAATATGAGTACCCTACGTTTCTCCTGATGGTGTTCAGAAACCAAGATAATTATCAGAAGAATTTCCCCATATTTGCATTCAAATAGAAAGCACTGCAATATGAACAAATACCCTGGATCCTTCCAACAAAGGTAATTTTAATAGATTTCTTTTTTTTTTTCCCCCCCTGAAACAATCACTTCTTTCCTTGGCCCAAGCCTAGCAGAGGCTCTCCCCAAACAGGCTCTCTGCTGTAATAACCTCTTCTTATTTACCTTATGCTGACACAGATTCCTTTCTCATCTGACCTGAACCCCGTGCAAAATTAAGAAGGGCAAATAGGCCCTTTACTCTTCCAGTATCAAGGACCATGTTTCTCCCTCTCCTTCCACCCAAACTGATCTCCTGTGCAACTTTAACCTCCCCATTATTATTCTTCCCCCTACCAAGTCCTATCACCATCTCTCAGCAAAGAACGTGAGTTCTTGCTGAGCTACTACTTCAAGGGGGAAAAAAGCACATGAGTAAGGCACACATTAATAGAGTTCCGTGGATTAAGCAACACATCTGAGAATCCCAGCCTCTTTGATCTAGCCCAAACTGACATATCACAAACCTCAATCCCAATTGTACAGATGAGAAGAGACCCAGAAAGTTAAGGAATTTGCTCAAAAATCACCCAGGTTATTATTAGTAGAAATGGGACAGGAAGAGAAAGATCTCATTAATCTGAGTCTTCGTAATCTTTCCACAAACCACACTATGTACTGTACACAGTTATAAGCCTTTTGAGATTTTCAAGAAAAAGACTACCAAAAATATAAATATTTCCACCTTACTGCAGAATAAAAATAAGAACATGCAAAATCAAATATGAAAACTAACCCTCTCTTACAATATGAAAAATGTTTATGCCCTAGAGTCTGATTTGTCAGCCACACTCCTCTCTCTGTAAATATGTTATTGTTTAGGATTACAGATTAAAATCTCAACCTCTGTTCTCCATTAAAATAAACAACAAATTCAAACCTCGTGCTACCTCACTAATAACTCTATCACCTCTGGACACCAGATAACTTATACCACATTACACAACACATCTCTCAGATGTCTAGGATTCTTCCCTTTTGAAAAGTATCTTCTCATATGAATCACAATGAAATCAAATGCCAAGGAAGATACCCACCTTATTTTAATATACTGTTTAACGGAAAGGAAGCCACTTTGATTTCAACTTGTATTATGAAATATTATTTTTAAAATTAGTATACCTTTTTCCCTCGAGAGAGATAGTACACGGATATACATTTTAATTTTTCTCTGAAGAATAGAGAAGTATCTGATGGTCACTATGATCATCAGTGACCATTGTATAAGGTTGTAAAAGTGTTGGGAGATTAATCTGAAGTATACCAACTACAGGCTACATCCTGGAAATTACTTTTTAATTAAGTCTGAATTAACTTATTTGTATTAACTTCTTCCCATTCCCCTAAAGTTGGAGACAGAAAAAAATCAGCATTATTTGGAGTTTCATCATTTAATATTAAATCCAGTGCTCTGTTCCCTGAAACTTGAATCATTTTTGCTGAAAAGAGGAAGGAAAAATATAGCTTAAGTCACTTCTGCAAGCCAAAAGAACTGTTCAGTCTATAATGACTTGTCACAGCGCCAGATATAAACTGGAGAACAAAGATAAAAAATCATCCTACCCACACAAATTAGTAACAAAATTATACAAATGAATAATTTAACTCTATTATCTTATTTGAAAAAAAGCATATGTAATAAATAATGTCTCTGTATATATAAATTAAACTGTTTTAACTGGTTAAAGTTTCCAGTATATAGAGCAGTATCAATATATCTTAAGGAAAGGGCTGTAGCTACCCACTTCCAACACCATAAAGGTTAATGAGTGAAACCTGGCACAGAACTGATAGGATGGGTTTCTGCTAGGCCAAGAAGTAATAAGCAATCCCATTCTTGCGAAGTCTGCTAAGTGCCCTCCCCTTTTTGTACTTATAATACACTCTTACCATTTTTCTGTCAGCTCTCTGTCCCTAGAATCAATCTTAGCCATGTGCTCTCCTACTAGGGAGGATGTACTCAATTCTATAGTCTCAAAGTCTGTCCTAGAATAATGCTGAAATGTACTACATACAGTTTGCCCCTTCCCCAAGTTCTCTAGGAGACCTCTAACACTCCCACCCTCTTTTCCCAGGCTACATGGTGACATCAGGCAAGGTTTTCTGATTTTAAGAGCATGGCATTAAAGGTTTAAATTTCTATCAACTTAAGGAAGAGAAAAACGGTATCTAGCCAGCAAAAAATTATTTACAGGGGATGAGAGGGTGGATATAAAACTAAAGTACAAGACAAAAACAGATGGATTTTCTCTATTTCTACTACAAACGCAGTGGGGATCTTCCTGAGAGCAAAAACATGTAACAACTACAATGATTCAGCATTCAAATAAGTATATGTCATTTACTTTGATTTTTTTAGTTTGTTCTTTTAAATAAATCTTATTTAAATCAATCATTAAATAAGATAATACAATCTTCAGTACTCAAATGTGCTATCAAATTTTCAAGGAAATTCAGTATTGAAATATGCAAAATGTATAAAATACAGAATATATTCTGGTTATTTTTAATTCTAGCAAAAAAGGGGGGGAACAAGAGGTAAGGGGAGAGAGGAAGAATAGGAGAGTGAGAGGAAGGGAAAAAAGGACAGAAGTGTTATCTTTTGTAACAGAAAGCTAATTAAAATTGTATGCGGTCACCAAAGTTAGAGATACTATTATAATTTTGAACAATAAAAAACACTTATTTGTTCATCTTTCCAAAATAAAAACTCCAGTTAACAACGTGTTGTTCAATACTTAAGTCTAACATGTCTGCAACTTTTTTTCACTCAAGAAATTCATGAATCACATTTAAAATAATAGTTTAAGGGGCTCCTGGGTGGCGTGGTCAGTTAAGCATTGGCCTTTGGCTCAAATCATGATAAGGGTCCTGGGATTGGCTCCCAGCATCAGAGCCCAGCACCTCCCTCCCTGCTCAGTGGGGAGTCTGCTTCTCCCTCTGCCCCTCCCCCCACCAGTCCTTTCTCTCTCACTTTCTTTCTTTTTAAAAATTATAAAAAAGTAAAATAGTTTATCTGGGGAAAAAATGCTTTGGATGTAGCCAAGTATCATATAGTCAAGTACATTTTACCACTGAACCTATAAAGTCTTTGTGATAGAAGAACAGGGACTTAGAAAGGCTTGGGATGCCTGTGTGGCTCAATTGGTTGGGTGTCTGCCTTGGGCTCCAGTCATGATCAGGGGGTCCTAGGATCCAGTCCTGAGTTTGGCTCCTTGCTCAGGTGGGAGCCTGTGTCTCCCCCTTCCTTTGCCTGCTGCTCCCCCTGTTTGTGTTTTCTGACAAATAAAATCTTAAAAAAAAAAAAAGAAAAAGAACAGGGACTTAGGCTCTACAATAATCATAATGTTAGGAAATTCCTTTTAAGTATTTCCCTCCAGAAAAATAATGAACATGGAAAATTATTTCCTAGTCAACTAAGTCCTAATAATTCCAAAATGGAAATAATTTTAAAGGGCATTTTGAAATGCAAAAAAATTGCATTTTTAAAGCAAAAAATTAAAGATACGTTATTTCTATTATTCTGAATTTTCATCTTTTCACCCTTAAGTTTCAAATTCAGTGTGAACACACAAAAAAAAAAAAAAAAAGAGAGAGAGAGATACTAAGGTCTTTACACTTTTAAAGGAATTAATTTTCTAACTTAATTCTAGTTCTCTCAGGATTTGATGAATCTAGCTAACAAAAGGCGTTTTAAAAATCAAAATACTGTAGCGATCACCCACAGTACTCACTAAATGCTCTGTATATTGAATCTCCTGTGTTTACCATATGATTAACAGTTTAACTTTACCTGAAACTTAGAAGAGCTAGTTTAAGTCCAGAAAAATCACACTTTCCGTATATGATACATAGTATTCAGCAGCTATAACCAAACGTTACCAATATCCCAAGCCACTCATCCATAAAAAAGAGTCCTGGTAAGATTACTGGTCTAAAGTCAAAGTGGGAAGAAAAATCAATTCAACTAATGAGACTACCCACTCCTAGAGAAGACTTTCACCTAAGGGCAAAGTTCTGCAGGAAAGCCAGACTAAGAATCTAGGTAGAAGTTAGAAATCCTCTTCTCTTCTACCTGTACAAAGAGGTAGTATATGATTAGTGTAGACTCTCAAACCAGACTAGCAGGATTTTAATCCCACCTATGCCTCTTAATTGCTGTGTGACTTTGGGAAAATTACTTAATCTCTGTGTGCTTCAATTTCCTCATCTATAAACAGGGTGTGAGGTTACACGAATTAATTCAAGTTAAACTCTTAGAACTGTACCTAGCACACAGTAAAGCCTCCTTTCAAGTTCATGAAGGAAAGAATACTCCAGAGAAAAAAATGCAAATACAATGATAAAATGCATTGCATAAAAATGCAATGCAAATGATAAAATAATCATAACCAGAAAACTAGCAGCTAACATTTGAGCTCCTACTGTGTGCCAGCACACTAGATATTTAATTATTAACAATCATGCAAGGTGGTTATAACTGATTTCACTTTTCCAATGAGAAAACCAAGCCTCAGAGCTCAATTTATCTAAAGATAGAGTTATATAAAAAGTAGCAGAGCTAGGAAAGAAACCCTGGTGCTTGGCTTCAGGGCATGCAGTCTTTCCATTTATTCCATATTGTCATCAAGCGAAAGAGAAAACAGGGCGAAAGTGCAACCACTGACTAATTATGTGTGAACTGGAGGGAGGAGGGGAATTGTGAGCAATATTTCTTCACCTATTTTTACAGAAAAGTTAAGTGATCAATTGACCTTTCCCCAATCTCATATAAACAATCTGCATTCTGACTAATAATTGCCCATTAAGCATTCCCTCACAACCTAAATAAAAGGTTAATTTAGGGATGGAACTTCATTTTTAGGGTTTTGGGGAGGAAGAAGGGGGAGAGGAGGGAGATGGATCATTTTTTAAGAAAAGTAATTCAACAGGAAGAAAAATGTGTTTATTATCATGTCATTGTCTATTTTTAGAGCTGTCCACAATCTATCTTTAAATGTAGAGATGGAAAACTGCAGGGTACTGAAAGTCAGTATTTCCTTCTACAATGAGAAGGCTTGAAATCCAGAGAAAATATTAACACGTGTAGGTTATGCCCCCAAAATATAAACAAACATGTACAATTTCAAATATTAAGCAAAACAAAAACACTTTGTATTATTTTAAATTATAATCTGCAGGTTAGAATAATTATTTATGGTTAGGCCTGTGCCTCTTACCATTCTTCCATAAACTTCCTGTACTTTCAATGACCAACTCTTCTTTAAGATGTGTTGTACTAACACTAAATTGAATGTGCAATTATACTATACAATTATTGTAGTCAATGATATTTTATATAATAGCAATTCATCTGAAAAAATATTACAGAAAGTATACTTGTAAGATTCAAACTGGTTTTGTATGTTTCTCAGTTTTGTTTGGTTCAGTATGATTTTCCTCACAGGTTTTAAAAAAGTATCCCAGGGTGCCTGGTTGGCTTAATCAGTAGAGCAAGAGACTCTGGACCTCAGGGTTGTGAGTTCAAGCCCCATGGTGGGTATGGTGCCTACTTAAAAATTTTTTAAAAGTGTTTTTAATATATTTTAAAAAGTACTCTGTTTACAGAAATTTAAAGGATTTTCTTCTCCTCACCCTAAGAATTACTAGATACCCAAAAGATGACTTCCTCTGTAAACAGAATATAATGTTTTGATTTCAGCAAGACTGTTCTATTAAAAAGTTATTTTTACTAAATCCTGATTATCTATAATAGAACAGAAATAACCTCCTTAAAATACTTGTGTTAGCCATATTTCAATTGGCTCCCCCAAACTAATTTTTGAACTTCTAACAAGCAGTCAAGGTAGCTAATTTAAACCTGCTTCTCCTCTCCATAAACATCTTCTCTAAAGAAATCTAGAATTAACAAAAAGATTACTCAGGTGAAAACAAAACAAAACAAAAAGAATTAAATGAGATTTTAAGAGTTTCATAGTTAAATAATTTATAATGATGACTAATATTCAAGAGTCATGTGATATTTATTTCATAAATAAATGATCCTTGAAAAATGAAATCTCCTAATTCTAAGATCTGGTATCTATTCAAATCCTAATTTCAAAAATTTTAGAATCCTATGAATAATAAATAAGCACTCTTAATGTTTACTGAAATGAAAATATCCTAATATAACAAAGATATGGGCCATGAACTTCAGCAATTTATCTCTGTTGCTGAACACCATGTTGTGTTGAAGGATTCACAAGTGTAATGCAAAAGAATTCTTTAGAAAAGAACTCTATTTTTTTTTTAAAGATTTTATTTATTTGACAGAAATCACAAGTAGGCAGAAAGGCAGGCAGAGAGAGAAGAAGGGAAGCAGGCTCCCTGCTGAGCAGATCCCAGGACCCTGAGATCATGACCTGAGTGGAAGGCAGAGGCTTTAACCCACTGAGCCACCCAGGCGCCCCAGAAAAGAACTCTTTAAAAGTAAATCTCTCTTAAAATTTTACAATGCAAACAAGCACCCTAATCACCATTCGTGATTAGGCACTAATTATATAAAAGGGATTCAACAAAGTGATGAAAAATGCTTTAGTGGCATTTTTCTCTTCTGTTTTTGCTTTTTCTTAGGTGGGGTATGTACACCTAAAATAACTAGTAAACTAGTCAGCAGGTTATTTAAGAGCTTATTTGTGTCCACAAAGCAACTGAATCCTATTTGGAACTATTTCTCTTCATCAAATGTCATGGCTCATACTATCACAACTTGAACAACACACGCTGAAATTCAAAAAGGAGGTTTCTCACAGATTTTCATTATGCTTGACCCAGCCTATAAGACCATAATGGAAACAGCAACTTGACTCAATGAGCTCGGCTTTTTTCAAGCTTAAAACAAACCACCACCCCCAGGAGAGTTCATTTTACTTTCAACTTTTTTACTGTATGTACCCAGAGAGTTTAAAGTTTTTCAGTTACTTAAATGTTTACATCAGATCATTCCATTTGATACAGAAACAACTAGGTCACTAGGAAATATAACAAAGAAACAAGAGTGAAACTAATAAAAAATTCCACACCTATACTGAAAGAGCACTTGCTGGGTTTAAAAAAAGGTGGGGGGGGGAGATGGGGATGTAGATAAAGTGTGCGAATCAGACACCAGGCTTCTAAGTCATGCTCTGCCACATACTAGCTCTTTAACCCTGGTCAAATCATTTAGAACTGCTAAATCCTCATTTCCAGATATGTTAAAAGGACGTAGCAATACCCATGTCAAGACTGAAGATTAATAACAGTTGTAAATTGCCTGACTAGCAGACAGTATGTTCTCAATAAATGTTAATGTCCTTCTTTCTCTTCAGAGGCCCAACTTTCTGCATATAGCTATTAAACTACATACAAACTACTAGGACATATTCAAAAGCAATACATGGAACAGGTTTTGTTGTTTTTATTAATTAGCATGGTTAGGTAAACTCAATGGTCAACTAGTTTTTAATGAATACTAGAGAGTCATCTTAAACAGAATTGAAAACCCTATACACAGAAGCTGCAAGGTAAAGAAAATTATACTAAGGGTTTTGTTGTTTTTTAAAAACTGCTTTAGGGACACCTGGGTGGCTCAGTGGGTTAAGCCTCTGCCTTTGGCTCAGGTCATGATCCTAGGGTCCTGGGATCGAGCCCCACATCGGGCTCTCTGCTCGGCAGGGAGCCTGCTTCTCACTCTCTCTCTGCCTGCCTCTCTGCCTACTTGTGATCTCTGTCTGTCAAATAAATAAAATCTTAAAAAAAAAAAAAAAACTGCTTTAAAAAATTACTGCCTACAGGGGCACCTGGGTGGCTCAGTGGGTTAAGCCTCTGCCTTCGGCTCAGGTCGTGGTCTCAGGGTCCTGGGATGGAGCCCTGCATCGGGCTCTCTGCTCGGCAGAGACCCTGCTTTTTCCCCCACCTACCCCGCCTGCCTCTGCCTACTTGCACTCTGCCAAATAAATAAATAATCTTTTAAAAAATTATTGCCTATAATATTGTAACTGGACACTACAGGAGAACAGAAATAGTCTATCATACCACTCAGAATCCTTCAGTGGCTTCCCATTTCTCTTGGGAGTAAAAACCCAGTATCCTTACAATGCCCACCTATACCCACCCATCTCTACTCCTTACCACTCAGATCTCATAGGCTCTAAAGCCCAAATACCCCTTTCCGCCATACACAGTGCTCCAGCCACACTGGTCTTACTACATTTCTGCATGGCTTAATGCTTCATCTCCTAGTCTGCTCAAAATTCACCTCATCACTGATGCAGACACCATTTTGCAAACCCACTACCACTGTGTCCCCACCTTCTCCCAATACCCCTCCTTAACACTGTTTTCTCCCACAGCAGTTAATACCTTCTAACATAGTATAAGAAAAATAGATATGTTTATTTGTGTCTCCCTACTAAAATGTAGCCCTCACAAGAGGAGGTATTTTCATTTTTTCTGTAAAACACAAAAAATACACACATACACACACACATTCCCCATGCCCAGAACAATGCTTGACACAAAGTGTTTAATAAATAATTGCTGAAATGAATTAAGGCCCTCCTTTAATTTACTTGTGGATATGCAAAAGAATGTGAAATAAGTTCTAAAGAGACAAACTTAAACAGGACTACCTTCATTTGGACTTATAAACTCTATATTTGCTGAAGGTACAATCTTAAATTTCTAAGTCCACATTTTTAAAAAAGCCATTAAAAGCATTATAATTAACATCATTAGTCATCCATTTGAAATTTGTTATTTAACATATTCAGTAATAACACATGGGTTTTCCTCTTATACGAATACTGTAATTTAATATCAAATCCAATTTTCAACAATTTCTCTAGATTTCATCTGAGTTAAGATAACATGTACCACAAATACTGGCAGAAACAGTAATCCAGAAGAAAAAGTTCCAGTTCTGCAACAAACAGTTTTGCAAATTTGAACCTCAAAATCTCCTTGATCCTCAATTTCTTCTTCTGTAAAAGGGAAGAAGAATAAAACAGATGATCTCTGGAACCATTTCTGGTCTAAAAATCCTATGCCATGAATATAAAAATTTAGTAGGTTACCTGGTACACACTCTTTACACTAGATGAAATTAAGAGTCAAAATTTTTATCTGAATAGAACTTTAGAAATCATCAAATTCGATCCTGTCATCTTATAAATAAGAAAACAACCCAGAAATGTTGAATACTTTTTAAAAGATTTTCAGGAATAACAGAATATTGTCTAGGTTTTTTTGGTCCATGTATGTGTCAGGTAGGGCTAACTGAACATTTTTTATACAAAATATTTCAGATATCCTATCATTTAAGCTACCCTGGAATTAACAATAACATGTCTTCTAGAAATAGGCTGAGTTACACATACTGAGAAATACCAGCCCAAAAATTTTGTCAAGAAACAAATTTATGTTCAGAAACTTAACTAGAAAAATCCATGGCCTAACTTCTATTAGAGTGCATGGTGACTGAGTTTCTAAACTAAAAAGAGCATACCAAGACAATTCTAGTGACATGATCTGAGTTCAGCCACAGAAAGTGCTTTAAATTAGTGATATGTTGCCACTACGGGTATCATTAGATGAGTTACGGCTAAGTTCCAAAACTAGCTAATGTAATATTAACAAAAGGACAGAAGCTTACAAGCTCCAATCCAAGCTGAACTCCTCCATGAACCACATGAATCCTGAATTCCTGAGCAGGTGATGAGCATTATCAAGAGCGAGTTAGAGGATGCTTCTGATTTACAGACTATTATGAAGAGAGCACATTTCAGTGCTCTCACAGAGTGTTTACCAGGGAATTACATTTCGTTACTTCAAACTTCCTACTTATCTACATGCCAAGAGCCTAAAAAAAACTCCAGCAGCGTCTATGACCCTCAAAATACTTTAAAATTTAGAAAATGTTTAGATGCCCTCGTAGATCTTTGAACACTGCACTGTCAATCCAAGCATTAACCTGTACTTTATGGCAAGTTTTCTTACAAATACAAATGGCAAATTTTCATGAAACTTACCATGGAATGTATGACAAATCAAACCATATATCCATACATGACACCGAAATTCTGCCAAGTTAGAGGCTGGAGCTAGATAAGTGTTACTCAGCAGAAATAAGCCCAACTAAAAACAAAGATACTGGGGCATTCCCTTAACACAGACACACACATATACTGTCCTCAAAGAGGCCTTTATGTTCCCCACGAGCAAAAGGACAACGATATCATTTTCACTGTCTATTCATACAGTAACCTGCATGGAATTCAACTCATGCTCAAACTATAATGCAAACATCACTTCTGGAAAAAAGAGAACCCAAGAGAGTCAGGTACAAGATTACCAAAATGTAAACAGATAACTTGACTACCAATTTTTCAAGCTACTAAGAAGACTGTTGTTTGGGGTGGGGGGGTTCCCCCAAAAGAAAAAGAAGAGGGGAATAACTTGGCAAACTGTTTTTTAAAAATCACAAATGGTCTTTAACTGGCATAATAAAGCAATTACTCCTCCCATCGCAAGCAAATTAAACATGTGCTCAAAGGGTAGCAAGTCTGTTTCTCCTAATTTTATAAAATGAGAACAGGTTGCACTTCCGTACTCCCTGCCCCCCCCCCCCAAGTCCCCCAAGCTCAGCCGTTTCCCATGCTCTGAGTGGAGAGGCGACTATAACCTCCACCAACTGGCCAGTTAAACTCTCATTTTCCAAAAGCATGGGACGCATCAAGAGGTGATGGAGAAAGGAAAAGGGCTAATACCCCACCCCAAGCCAAACAGCCTGGAGACTTGAGGGGTGTTGGAACCGGAGCGGAGGAGGGAGAGGAGCACCGGGAAAGTCTTTCCCTTTCGCCGGCGGGGCGGAGGGGGAAGCCCCGGCTCCGGGGCGGGGGGGAGGCTCCTCACCCGGAACCCCGGACCCCGGTCCCCGGCCAGACACAATGGAGCCGGCGAGGGGGCCCGGCAGGGGCAGGGCCGTTGCCCCATCCCCTCCCCCCGCCCCAACGCCTCCTCCCCCCGCGCCGGGTCCGGCGAGGGGCACCGGGGGCCGCGCCCCGCGCCCCAAACTCCCGGAGCTCCCGACTAGGCCCAGCTCCGCTCCGCCTCCTCGGCTCTCGCGTAGCGGTGGCGCCCGGGCGGGAAGAGGCGAAGGAGGAAGGGAGAGGAAGGAAGGAGAGCCCCGCCGGGGAGCGGACGGAGGCCGCGGGCCGAGGCTCGGGGCGGCGGGGTCGCCACGGGGCGGAGGGCGGCGGGGCGGGGGTGCGCAGCTGCGCCGGCCCCCAGCCGGCGGGGCGGGCGGGCGGGCGGCCGCAGTGCCTCACCATGTTGGTGTCCTCCAGGCCTCTCCCCTCCTCCTCCGGCTCCGCAGCGAATGGACGGCGGCGGCGGCGGCGGCTCCTCTCACGGGCTTGCCGGGCTCCCGCTCATGCGCAGTGCGGGGCGGCCCCAGCGCGGCCCGAGGAGGCAGCCCCGGGCCTCGGGGAGGCGGAGGGACTGGGGCGGGCGTCCGGCACCCCGCGTGGGGCTTCCCCTGGGCGCGGGGCCCCCCAGGGCGGGGGGCGCGGGCGGAGGGGGGGGCGACGCACGCCCTCCGCGCGCTGACATCCTCCCGTCGCGCCGGTCGGTCTCCGGCAGGGTGGGGGGCCGGGGGACACCCACCTCCGCTTCCTACGCGCTCCTTCCGCCGGAGGACGGTGCCGGCTGTGTCTACACCGTTACGAGGAGGGGACGAGTGGTGGCCAATAACCTGAGCAGCCGAGGGAGATTGGGAGGGATAGGACCGAGGCGCTAGATCCATCCCAAGCCACCCCTTCCCATCAATAAAAAAAAAGAAAGAAAAGAAGTGAAAACACCTCCACCCTGTGTTTCCTTCTTGGCCCCCCCAGGTGCAATATCTGGACTGCATCAGGTCCCCCGTGTGGACATACCAGAGGAGACCTTAGTCTAGCCACGTGGGATCCATAATGTCCTTTAGCGTGGCCCAGGTTCTTCCCAGACCTAAGTGTCCACTGGGATACCAGTGTGGTGGCCTTGGAGTTCTTGGCCAGGAGTCCTGAGGGGTCAAGGCCCAGCGCATCCAAAAATTGCAGTATCAACACCTACTATTTGCTCTAAATATGCCCTCAGGTCAACCTTACTAGGATAAGTTTTAGGAAGTACTGTGGAATTTTTTTTTTTTTTTTTTTGGCTGATGGTTGACGTCACGCCAGGTGCACGGTACAGGCTTGATCTATTCTTGGTTCTAAGTCCGGTGAGGCTGAGGATACCAGGATTCTGAGCTAGGTTCAGTTGGACAGGAATGTGGTTACAGGGAGTTCAAAACACTTTGGAGTATGGTCCCTATCCTTAAGAAATTGACTAACCAGTTGGAGAGATGAGACACTTAAACATACATGAAGGAAATAAGAAAACAGGTAATGAAGCAAACCTAATCAGAAAAATCACATCTAAGACTGAGCCAAGAGTTTGGATGTGTTCCAGAACAGAACCAACTTGAATCAACCTCTTAACCACTATCCTCACCAACACCTTTTTCCCTCCAACACCGGCATAAGCTACCAGATCCACCCTGTAACTTCAGGGCTTTGAAGTTTTTATCAAAGCCACAGAACTTCTTTGGCAGCTCCCCAGGGCCACTTAACACTTTTTGGAGCCAGCCATATATCAGGAGTTCCCAGACCTCTAGCCACCACAGATCTCTGGCCACCACAGCCCCTTGCTAGGTTCTGGGTAAACAGCTCCTTGAGGGCAGGACAGATCTGCTTTGTTTAGCCAGCCTGAGGCTGGTCCACATCCCTGGAGGCTTTCCAGGAATTCCCCTAGGGTTGACCTGAAATACGAACTAACATCTGGGGTCTTAATGAAAAGGATTCACTGTATCTTTCTCCACAGTGTTATATTTAACCAAGGTAATAACTCACAGATTTTCTTGAGCTTTTTCTAATTGCCAGATCCAAAGTACATTTCTCAGTTCTCATTCTACTTGACCTCTCTCCTGCATCTGAACACTTCCTCCTTGAATTTCCTCTCCATCATTTTCCATGATTCCACTTTGTTCTACATTTTCCTCCTTCTTCTATGAATACTATTCTTTGCTGGCTCAGCTTTCTTTGGCTCTGAAATGGTCCTGAACCATCCCTGAATCTCCTCCTGTATACAACCTGCACTGTGTTACACTCACATTCCCACAATGTCAGCTGCCACCTTGATCTTGAGGAGTACTGCATCTTGACTTCCAGGTCCAGAGTGGAGGCCTAAACACTAATTTGGTTCCATCACCATCACAGGCCCGTCAATTTTGACAAATCCCAAACCTTATCCCAAGCCTGCTTTTCCTCCAGTCTTTTTACCACATCACCCAAACTAGAAGTCCAAGAGTCATGCACAATTCCTTCTACCTCAACCCCTTAATCTAATCGGTCACCAGGTCTTATCAATTTTAACTTTGACTCTCCACCCTACCCTCCATCCCCAAGCCCAGCCTTGATCATATCTCTTCTCATCAGTAACCTCCTAACTAATCTGGCCTTTACTCATTCCCCATTGCTCCAGACTTATCTTTCTATAGTACAAACCCAAATTTGTTCCTTAAAATTCTCTACAGGCCCCATAAACATGAGCCTCATGGGTGTGGCATATGAGGCTCTCTCGCCATAATCTGTCCACCAACCTTGTCATTTCCCCCCACCTTCCACACAAATACACCTCAAATTTCAGTTTTGATAAGCCAACCTGCAGTACTCATTTATGTCTCCTTGCTTTCTCTCCTCCTGCTATCCCTGGTATTGAAGCTAATACTGTTTGAGAGCTTTCCATGTGCCATGCACACACTAACTTACAAAATCCTCACTTCAGCCCTATGAACTGTGC
The DNA here is from genome assembly GCA_004024625.1 of Mellivora capensis. Lineage (NCBI taxonomy): Eukaryota > Metazoa > Chordata > Mammalia > Carnivora > Mustelidae > Mellivora > Mellivora capensis. The sequence goes on along the minus strand of PISX010001939.1, from coordinate 126,371 downwards.
CCAGTGATTATGCCCATTCTACAGAGGAGGAAACGGAAGCACAGAAAGGTTAAATAACATACCTAAGTTTCCTTGGCTGGTAAGACATAGAGCTGGGATTTTTAAACCCATGTAGTCTGGCTACAGACAATTCTTTTAACCACCACACTGTATTTCCAACCAAGACCTCATACTCAATTCAAAGACCATCTTCTCTGCGGTTATCTCCTGACCTCATTCATTCCCGGATTCCAGTAGTTGGGCATTGTTTTTCTTTCTACACTTGTGACACCTTGTATATGCTTCTATTACACTTAGGACATCGTGACATCACAGGATAATCATCTGCCTGCATGACCCCCTCCCCTGCCAGACTGTGTACTCCTCCAGCTCAGAGACCCAGCTGCACACGTCTTGGAGTTTTCAGTGTCAAAGCAAGTATCTGACATATATGACATAGAATGTGCTGCGTGATAATAGGTGGGAGATACCTGATGTCTGCCTATTTGCCTTAAGATTGTGCCTATGTTTGTTATCGTAAAGGAATGTCTGTCCTCTTTGGCAGATGTATGTTACACCATATGGTCAGATGGTAAATGTAGTAGCAACTGTACCCATTACAGCACTTACAAGCTACAGAACTGAATGTGAAATGGAGAATTATCACTCAGTCATCGTTATCGAGAGAAACATATTTGTTAAAATTGTCCCGATTATTTTTGAAATGGAAAAGTCCTGAAGATAAAGCACAAATTACAATATGTGATCAACTGAGGAATATTCCTTAACATGTTCACGATACTTTTTTGTCATGAGGTTTCAGATATTTAAGACTGAGTTTTTTAAGAGCAGAATTTGCAAAAATTATTTCCTAAGTGACAATCTCAACACAAAATAAGAAATAAGGTGGAACCATCCAGCTGAAATCCGCTATTCTCATTCCCTCTATATCTATAGACACACACATGTCTATATATAACATATGTGTGTGTATATACACAGAGAAAGTACATGCATACATATATATTCACTGCATTATAGCTACATAGACACATTAATATAGAGTATTTATAGATAGTGTAACTTTTCAAGATAAAACATGCAACTATTTGAAAATGCATATTGCCTCGGATGCTTCAAAATTCATGTCAAGATAAATATAATCACTGATAAAATTGTTACAGTTCTGTTTAAAGAAACATGTGAAACCAAGGATTCCATACTTTTAAAATCTGTCTTGTAGCAAAGGGAAAGAGCAAAAGTAATCTGAAGAGACAGATTGCTAACATTTCGGGTAGTTCATCTAGCTAAAATTAAGCCTGCAGGGGAACCATGTATACATAGTTACAGTTCAAAGGCACTAGTCTGGGATCCACAGCCACCACCCTCCCACACTTCACTTGGGTGGACTTGATTTTGCCCAACATTTACATAAATGTGCTTATTGAATTCAAGCCCGCCTAGTTATAAATACATAGGAGTAAATGAGACTGACCAATGCAACCTATTTTAGTTTGAGTAAAACATGGCATTTCAGTCTTATTGATCCAGAATGATAATATTTTAAAGGGTGAAGCAGACAGGACGAGGCCTCAGGGGCAGGGACAGGCCCTGGTGCAGTTGCAAGGAATCTAATGTGAGAGCCAGAGCCCCAAATTAATGCCTAACTCACCAGGGTAGGGGAAGAAATGGAAGCCTTTTGGCTCTCCTTTCCCTAGTAAGAATGAATAGTGTAACCTCAAGAAATGAATGACTGCCTGGGACTCTTTCCCCCCACATTCTGAACTATTTGAATAGGAACCCTTAATCAGGACAAAAGGATAAACCTTAAGGAATCCTTAGGAAAATGAGCACCATTGTCCTCTTCACACAAAAGAGCAAACAGAAGGGTTTCCTCTAAAGAGGAAAAGGGAGTATTCACCAGAACCAGTCTGTCACCTCAAGGTACATGTGGATCTGTTGATTTTAGCTGCTCCACACTCATGGTAGAGGAATGGACTTGCAGTAACAGCTGAGACTGGAGGCCCCGCAATGGGAAACCATCTGAGACCATCACTGATGATGTCACAATGTCCCACTGTCCCCAGGTGTCAATCCTGGACCTCCCCGCCCAGTCCCGCTTGGCCTCTCCCACATGAGACTTCAGCTCAGCCTACGTGTCTGAGACAGCTCTGGTCAGTTGCAGAGAGTAAATTCATTGAAACTGTGAAGGCTGAAATAGTTCCACAGGTAGTACAGTTGATAGCCCCCTAGAATCCAGAGTGTTCGTCCCTGGATACTTTGGGTATCTTCACTAAGGCATTTGCCACCGATGATGACAGAGAAAATGCCAGTATTAAATCAACAACACCTTGCTTTCCTGTCTTTATTCAGCGCATAGTGCAGAAGGCATGCAAATTTCTCTGGGACTGGGTATTCTCAATTACAAAATGAGAAGACTGGGTTGAATTGTGGTAAGGTCCAACCAAACCCGGAGTTCGTTTGATTCCTTCCTGGTAGACAATTAGGAGCGGTCCTCAAAGATCAGGAAAGCAGAGCTTGTCTCATTCATTCGCTCTTCCATTCATTCCTAAGTGTATGAAGTACCTAGACTAGCACTGTATGGCAAATATAATACATGCTACAAGTGTGAGGCACATAGGAAATTTTAAATTTTCTAGTACTGACATTTAGAAGACTGGAAAGAAACAGGCTTACCCTGTTTCATTTTTAATATTTAACCTAAGAGATCCAAAATATCAACATGTACTCAACCTAAGATATTACTGAGATAGTTGACATTCTTTCAGTATGAAAGTATAAAATACAGATCAGATTTTCAAGCCTTGCCGAGCAAGACTTGAAAATCTGATCTGTATTTTATACTTAAAGTACATCTTAATTTGGACTAGTCACATTTCAAGTGTTCTGTTGCCACATATGGTAATGGCTACTACATTGGCCAGCACAGGTCTAGACAGTGTCTTGCCTGGAAATAGATAACAAGTAGGAGAAATAAATACTCTTACTTCCAGGAAATAAATGAAAACCAAAGAAATTGGTTATATCTAGATATAACCAAGAGTAGGACAAAACTATTTAGAATTGGGGAAGCTAAGGTGGTTCAACTAGAAAAAAAATTGGGGTCAGATTAGTTTACAGCCCTAAGAAAGAAGAAAAAAAATGATAAAAATCACAAAGAAGCTCCTGATGTAAGGTTATCGTTTTGAAAGCAAATCTACAGAAAGCAGCAGTCAGTGAAGGAATCTGCAAGTGAAGCCCAAATGGGTTGATATGTTGAGAGGACCCTTCAGGACATTTGGGAGAGGAGACGATTGGGCCGAGATCTTCAGAGAGAAAATGCGTGACGTGGCCACCCTCAGACAACTGGAAGGAAAATATTGTGGTTGCATATCACTTTGAAACAAAATAATGAATTTTAGAGAATTTGAAGCTGTCCCCTGATTTTGTTGACAGCCTGACCTGAAAGAGGGACGCAGGGGATGAGGGTTGAGTGGGGAGGAAGCACGGTGGCCCCGGGTCAGGCCTGGTGGGCGAGCGGTGGTGACAGCACAATTGGCAGATCAGGTCTGGCTGGAAGAAACAGCCAGAGGGAGGGGTCAGGGGAGAGGAAGGGATTATTTTCATTCCTGATCTATAAGATCCAGCCCCACGGAGTAACAACAGAGCTGCGAAATGTGTAAGCAAACACCTCACTCAGGCTTGGGCACATATGACAATCACACCCTGGGTGAAGTGTCTGGCTCAGAGCCCAAGTTCTTAGTCCAGTCCCCCAGGCCCAGGGGTTTGGTTGATGTTTCAGCTGAGAAAAGTCTTAAAATTTGATTCCAGTCCTTCAGATGATTTCTCAAAAGAAGTAATGAATAGTCTTAAGTCCCTAATGAAGTCACTGTAATTAGAACTTTTTTCATGCAATGTTACCTCTAAATTAGAACTTTTTTCATGCAATGTTACCTCTACATGATTTAAAAGTCAGATCCCTTGTTATTATATTTACATGTGCATTACCTTTATATACCTTACAAACTGAAGAGCGGCCTCAGCTTTGAAATGTCGGAAACTGGCCTACCGGTTCCCTGAGAGCACCATGGACTAAGACAACTGTGTTCTAATTTGGCTATCTCCAGATGACTGGGCGAATCACAGGCTCTCTTCTTGGAGCCTCAACTCTACTGACTGGCAAGTCTGGGTTAGATAAATTCCTGATTTCCTTCCAGCTTCAAATAAAAAAAAAAAAAGCAGCTTTCCTCAAAAGTCTAGGAGGCATAAGTGCTCTCACTAGGTCATTATTTCGACGTTCGTTGAATACCTGCACATCAGCCACAGTATGAGGTACTAGACGTACAAAGAAAGAACCAAATAGTCCTGGCGTCCCTGCCCACCCACCCCAGGAACCCAGGATCAGATGATATGGAAACTCTGGGGGAGGGTGAGAAAAGGGTCTCTGAGGTGGCTTACAGGTACTGCATCTGAGAAGCCCAGCAGGACTCTAGGCCGGGGGGGAGGGGGGGCTGGGGGGTGGTCGTGAGGGTAGGGGGTAGCAGGAGAGGGTGGGCTTCAATTACCTAGATCTGCACTGGAGCCAGACTCTACCATTTTATTATAAAGGTGATGCTGGCGGGGAGCCTGGGTCACTCAGTTAAGCAGCTGCCTTTGGCTCGGGTCATGATCCCCAGATCCTGGGATCCAGCTCCACTTCGGGCTCCCTGTGGGGAGACTACTTCTCCTCTCCTTCCCACTTGTGATCTCTGTCACTATTTCAGTCTGTCTTTCTCAAATAAATAAATAAATAAAATCTTTTAAAAAGGTGATGTTGGCATATTTCTTTTTTTTAACATTTTATTTATTTATTTGCCAGAGAGAGAGATCACAAGTAGGCAGAGAAGCAGGCAGAGAGAGGGGAAATCAGGCTCCCCACTGAGCAGAGAACCGGATGCGGGGCTCCATCCCAGGACCCTGAGATCATGACCTGAGCCGAAGGCAGAGGCTTAACCCACTGAGCCACCCAGGTGCCCCAATGTTGGCATATTTCTTAATATGAGCCCCTAAAATACCTTCATCCATAAAATACCTATACCTCCAAGTATTGTGAGGACAGTAACTGAGACAGCATAGGTAATGCTGTGGTGGGCACCTGCTCAATCTAGAAGAGGTAACATATGAGTGACCTTCTAAAGAATGAATAGCAGTGAGTCTCAGTCTGAAGTGACTTGGTTTGTTTCGAGAAGAAGAAAGTTGTTTAAAGTGATGTTGGGGGGGAAAAAAAAGCAGTTCTTTCCTATTATGTTTGGATGCTTCTTTAATCAAAAGGTACCCTCAAGTAGAGCATTGTGATTGTTCTTTATGTTTCATACGCTGAAAAATAACCCAAATCAACCATGATCATAACAAATATTAAGGTTACATGAAGAGGGAAACACTGGCTAGATAGTCGATTCCTTCCAAACACTGTATCAACACACAGATTCTTCTAACACTTGATATGGCTTTGGCATCTAGAAACACTTTGGGGGCATCTGGGTGGCTCAGTCAGTTAGGCATCGGACTTCAGCTCAGGTCATGATCTCAGGGTCCTAGGATCGAGCCCTGTGTTGGGCTCCCCACTCAGCAGGGAGTCTGCTTGTCCTTGTCCTTCTCCCTCTCCTTCTGCCCCTCCCCCACTGTGCTCTGAGGTTCTAACCAGTTCAATAAGAAAAAAATGTTTAAGGTATCCAGATTAGAAAAAAGAAGTAAAACTATCTTTATTCTCAGATGATATTGTCCTATACATAGGAAACTCTAAGGAGTCCCCCAGCCCCTGCCCAAAGCAGCTAGAACAAAAAAATGAATTCAACAAGGCCACTGGATACAAGATCAATATTTTAAAAATCGATAGTATTACTATATACTAGCAACAAACAGTCTAAAATTAAGAAAACAATTTCACTCACAACAGGTTCAAAAATAAATTTAACAAAAGAAGTGAAAGATTTGTACACTGAAAATTATAAAACATCGCTGAGAGAAATTAAAGAAGATCTAAATAAGTGAGAAATGTCCCGTGTTCATGGATTCAAAGACTCAAGATTGATAGGATGGCAAATCTCCCCTAAATAGTTGTATAGATTCAGTGCAATCCCTATCAAAACCCCAGTAGGCTTTGTAGAAGTTGATGAGTTGATCTCAAAATTTATATGGAAATTCGACATCATTGGTCATTGGGAAAATGCAAATTAAAACCACAAGATAGCACTACACATCCACAAGAATTGCTATAACTAAAAAGATGGACCTTTCCAAGTTTGGGTGAACATGTAGAGAAACCTGATCCTCATGCCCTGCTGATGGAAATGCATAATGGAAACCTGGACAATAGTTTGGCAATTTCTTACAAGTTAAAGTTACCATATGACCCAGAAATTGCACTATTAGATGTTTATCCAGAAGACAGGTACAAAAGTATTTACAGCAGTATTATACATAATAGAAAAAAACTGGAAAACATTCAAATGTTTATCAGTTAGTGAATGGATAAAGCAAATGTGGAATATCCATATAACAGAATACTATTCAGTAATAAAAAGGTGATTCTTCTTCCTGTCTTCTTACAAACTGGAGTCTCCCTAGGTTAAAAGTAAGCTGAGACGGTGATATACTGGCTTCCAGCAGGATTCTTAGTGAGCAAAATTCCCCAAACACAAAAAGGATTTTCAATTGCTATTGTTGGGTGTCATAAAACATGACATCCACCCACTGATCTTCTCTCTTCAGGACCACAAACTTCTAGGGTCACAAACTTGGGACTTTGACCCAGGCCAATGAAATTTTTAATATTGAAGAAAATGGATGGACAAGTGCACTAATGTCAAGGGCGGGCAGTGCTTTGTATGTAGATCCGCTCTCTTCGCCAAACATACAAAAGCAAGCTTTGCGCACTGGCCATAGCAGTAAAATTTCTAGGCATGGCTTTGCCACTTCCCTTTCTACTTCAACCTCCTGAATCCCCTTGCTACTACTCACCAGAGTTCTGAGATTCCTAGTCAGGCTCTCCAGTCTGTCCTGCTCACCACTTCATTGTCCTTAAGGCCAACTTCACTGTTGGTCCTCTGGCTCAGAAAATTCCAATGGCCACTTATGTTGATACCATCTTAACTCTTTAGCTTAATTTTCAGAAGCTCCATCTGGATACACTTTGTGATGGTGTGGAAAGCATCTGATCTATACTTCCCTGAATTCCCTTTCTTATATGTTTTCTATTAGGGTGGGCCATAAGGGAGATTCTTGGAGATTTGGAGGGCAGAATGGAAGTGGCCATTTTGTGGCTCACACACAATTTGGCTGACGTGCTGATTCACCTCATTGGCATGAAGCAGCAACTAAGCTTGTGGCTTCTCTTTGTCCTGGATTCTCCCTTCAGCTTCTCCAACTCCTGAGCCAGGTGTTTGTGTTCAGCTCTGTGACCTAGGGTCCTCCCTTCTGCAGAATAGCCTGGATGCTAAGGTCAGAGGTCACAAAAACTGACACAGTTTTCAGTCCATCCTCACAGAATCCCATCTCATGCTTGTGACTTCCAGCCTTCTCCTGATCTCCCTTACTTTTAACATCCAACATCCATTCCCAACTGCCTGGATGGTGGCCTTCAAGTTCCAACGTTAGACATGGAGACAAAGGCTCAGAAAGATTGCTTAACCAGCTCACACAATTATGTAAGACCAATTCCGTAGACAGACAAGCAAGACAGATCTCCTGATGGTACTGCTTCTCTGTCAGCAAAACCCTTGTCCCCATCTCCCTATTTTTACCCTCCACAGGCTTCCTCTTCTTTCAATATCCAGTTCCTCCATCATGCTCCTCAGTCCCTATGTCTAGAAGTGACAACCCCCTACACACACACACACACACACACACACACACACACACACCTGTTCAAGCCCAAGCAGGCTGTTTGAAATCTCTAGAGCACTTGGCTCATTTTGCCTCTCAGCTTAGGTATTTCTGCCCACATCATTTTTCCTCTACTGATGACTAGACTGCACGTCCTCCAAATCAGGGACCATGCGTCCTACGTTTGTAGGTCTCCTACAGTATTGTCTACTGCGCTACCACTCTGCCCAATGAACCGAATTGAACCAGGCTGAACACTCAAGGGGGAGAAGAGACGGTCAGTAGGAAGATAAAAAGCTTCCAAATAAGCCCCTTGTTTTACCACCTGCCTGCCTGATGAGCCCTTGTCCACGTGTCAGCCTCAAGATGCCTCTCCTCCCCGGCAGTGGCCAGGGACATTGGTTTTACAGCAAGAAAACACAGAAGGAAAAGAATATAAGAAAGTATATACCCAAAAGATTATTTACTAGTTCACGCAATTTTATGTGTAGTAATGCCTATCAAGGAGAAAGGGAAAAATCATCTTTAAGAAAACCTATTATTTTTTTGCTACTAAGGCTCTTTTACAGGAGCTCTGAATGATACAATTTAACGAGTAGAGCTATTACCACAACTACAGTTTGCAAAGGTGGTAATATAGATCACAGACCTTTTTCACTATGTAAAAAAAGTCTAACAGAAATGGCTTAGCTAGAGAAAAAAATAAAATCTCTCACCTGCTAACAAATTGGAATTCTTTCCTTTTTGCTGGGGCTATTTTAGTTCAGGGTGATAATACATATTTTTCCAAGCTTGTTATGAACTACAATGTTCTTTGATTACTTTGAAAAAATGGAGAAGTTACTTGATGACCTGTTAATAAATATATGTTTTTTGTTAGGGGAAAAAATTGTTTTAATGCCAAAAGCCCCTGTTGATAGAAATAATTAAAAAGAATCTAAAAGGCAAAGAGATTGGGAACCATTAAACTGGTTATTTAAATTAGGATAGATGTTAGGACTTCAAAATATTAAAAATTTACTCCCTTCTCATTGATAGGCTCATCTTGTCTACTATAAATCTAAAATAAAAATGGTGGCACAAGATTTTCTATTTAATAACAGTGACTTGGGTAATTACAGTGATATAATTCAATGAGTTAAGGGGGAAGAGCTTCAACAAAGAGGGAATACAACAAAAGAAATGGTTTCTGAGAGTATCTCAGGTTTATACTATCCGTTTCAATTTTAATTCAAAACAATTCAAATCGAAAGAAAAATGAATCTCTTTTACCTCACTTGAAAAGCTGCAAAAAGTTAAGTTTTTATCTTGTAATTTTCCATTTGCTTTACTGGACGATTTTCTATTTGGCTTTTTTTGTGTGTGTTAGTTATATACTCTATTGATTAATTCAACCCAATGCCAAGGAAGCAGGAATTGAGATGCTGGCAGATGTTGTTGCTTCGAACAGATAGAATATATAAGAGAAGAGCCAACCGGTTTCCACATTGCAGTTTCAATTAGAGCTTAGAATGAATAAAGTCATCGAAGAGAATTCAGGATTCCACCGGCCCTGAGGAAATTCATATGCTGAATCATTTCTATTTTATTCCCAAATAAACATCGAACTGAAAGTTCAAGCAGGGGTCAAAGGAAGCACGATTTCTCACTAACCAAGCTTCTTTGTCAACATCTCCCTTCCAGGTACCTCCAAGTAATGCAGGGCAGACACTGTGAGCTGACCAGGCTCATGATGAGGGTTGGGAAGAGGCCCCGGGAAGAAAGGCCAGGCAGGCAGGCTGGGTAGGATATGAAGGTTGAGAGAGTACCATGTGCTGTCGGTGGATCATTGAGGCTCCAATCATAATTAGTGCTTTGATTTCATGGCCCAAGGAAAGCTAAATATGGTGTAGTAATTTATAAAATTTTTCAAATATATACAAAAGTAGACTAAATCCCCCAAATGTACCCATCCCCCAGCTTCGACAATTATCAACTCAAGGCCAACCTTGTCTCATCTATACCCCAACCATTCCCATGGCCTGCATAATTTTGATGCAAATCTCAGATATAATTCATTTTATTCTAATTCATTTCCATCTCTCTAAAAGAAGGGGATTTTAGAAAAAAGAATACACCACCATTAACTCCTCTAAAAAAGTCACCCCATCATTTAAGATCTTCAACTGTCTGGCTTGTGTTTACATTCCTTGGAGTGTCATATATACACACACACACACACACACACACACACACACACATATATTTTTTTTTAAGAACAAACTTTACTTAGAAGGTTAATTGGCTCATGTTTATGTTCCTTATTGCTTAAAATATAAACTGCTTGAGCAGAAGGATTGTGTTTTGTTTATGCCTGTCTTTGAGTGTTTTGCCCATACTTATGCCTAGATTTCATAGACAAGGTAATTAAGTGTATAATAAAAAGCTTTTTATGACTCTTCATGCAATTACATTCACAAATCAGAAAAAAAAAATCACCACACCTGTCCAGATTTTTGATACAGAAAATAGAAACAATATAGATGCTCAATTTCTTCAATTAAGTTGGAATGAAATGTCATCTAGAGCATAATCAGGCAATTGCAAATCTGCAACATTTAGCTACTAAAAATCTTTCTTGATAGCTATCATAGTTTCTGACAACTTGAGAAATGGATTCTCCAGAGAGGGACCTACCCTGCCAGTTTGGGCGGAACAGCCACAGTGACCAACGGAATGTAGAAGAACATCCCTGATAGGAGAAAAATGTGTTCTATGAATTTTAATGCAATAAAATTGAAGTCTGGTCTTGGATTCAATCAAGGTGAACAATTTTGAATACCTCTTTGCAGGGATGTTCCCTTTTGTATCATCTCCCCACCTTTTTCCTTCTCTCACTTCCACTCTAATTTTGGTTCTTTTTCAGAGTGCACAAATGAGATACATGCATTTATAAGAAAAAGAAAAGTGAGGGATACATATCCTGAGGCATAGGACTGTAGTATGAAAAGAAAGCGATGTACATCAAAATGTTAAGTGCTGCATTATTTTATAATAGCAAAAATTAAAAATAATCTTAATGCCCAAGTTAAGAAACATAGTTATATAAATTATATTCTATCCATTTACTGGGAATAGCTAAGGAATAATTATGCAGTTTTTAAAACTGGAATTATGAAGACCATGTACCAACACAGAAAATGCTTATGATGTGTTAGGTACAGACAATCAGGATTGAAATTTAATAGACACTATGAATTTTTTAAAATATTTATTTGTAGAGTGAGAACTCGATCGGTGGGGTGTGGGGGGGAACAGAGGAAGAGAATCTCAGGCAGACTCTGCACCAAGCACAGCCCAACGCAGGGCTCGAATCTCACAACCCTGAGATCGTGACCTGAGCTGAAACCAAAAATCGGACATTTAACCAACTGACCCACCCAGTCACCCACTGGACACTATGACTTTAACTATGTAAGAAGTGTACCTATAAATAAAAGATTGAAGGAAATAATAACAGTGGTTATGTTAGTGTGTGGAATTACACATGATTTTAAAATATTATTCATCTGGCCTTTAGAATATGTTAAATAAATACTAATTTCCTTTTTGTGTTCCTTCTATCTAACATTTTAAAAAATTGTATGATTGTAGATTAAAAAATTTTAAAGCTATAAATAATAGAACTTTGGTTAATGGTATTAATTTAAATCTTTACCTTTTAAAGCCTGTATCCAGCTTACATATAAAATAATATTATATTTTTAGTTTATATATAAAATAGTAAAAAAAAAATAAGATTAACCTTTTAAAATGATGAAATAAAATAATTATTTTTTTAAGTAAGATCTACACCCAATGTGGGACTTAAACCCATCACCCCAAGATTAAGAGTCACATATTCCACTGACTGGTCCAGCCAGGTACCCCTATTTTATTTCTTTCATTAAATTTTACTTAGGGACACCTGGGTGGCTCAGTCAGTTAAGCATCTGACTCTTTTTTTTTTTTTTTAAAGTGACTTTTTTTTTTTTTTTTAAGATTTTATTTATTTATTTGAGAGAGAGGCAGTGAGAGAGCTCATGAGCGAGGAGAAGGTCAGAGGGAGAAGCAGACTCCCCGTGGAGCTGGGAGCCCGATGCGGGACTCGATCCCGGGTCTCCAGGATCATGACCTGAGCCAAAGGCAGTCGTCCAACCAACTGAGCCACCCAGGCGTCCCAAGCATCTGACTCTTGATTTCAGCTCACATCAGGATTTCAGGGTCAGGAGGTTGAGCTCCTGGGTATGGAGCCTCCTCAAGATTCTCTCTCCCTCCACTGCCACGCCCCCATCCCCACCCAACCATGGTGCATGTATGAGCTCTCGCTCTTTCTCAAAAAAAAAAAAAAAAAAAAAAAAAAAAAAAAAAAAAAAAAAAATTTTTTTTTTTTACTTCTCCTTCTACTTAAATAGCAAATACTATAAGGTATTTTTTTCAAAGATTCTATTTATTTATTTATTTATTATTTATTTATTTATTTATTTTTGACAAAGAATGAGGGAGAGCGTGAGCAAGGGGAGCAGCAGGCAGGGGGAAGGGGAGAAGGGAGCCTGAAGGGAGCTCGATCCCAGACCCTGGGATCATGACCTGAGCAGAAGGCAGACGTTTGACTGACTAAGCCACCCAGATGTCCTACTATAATGTATTTAATAACAAAATACCTAGCAGGGACCCTTACACATTTAGGCCCTTGATACATAGTGGCTGAATAGATTTGAAGGTATTCATTTACTTGTGCATTCATTCAACAAATATTTATTGAAGAACTAGTTTACCCAATGAAATGTGTACTTTTGCTAACTTAGAAAAGGGCCAAATGTTTCTTCAAATTAAGAAACATACATAAAACTATAAAAAATGTGAGTGAACAGCTTAACAAATCATAAAATAACCCCCCCTGGTATCCACCTTCCCATGCAGATCAAGAAATAGATCACCAGGACCCAGAATACCAGCCCCTCCAGTCCCCTCCTAACCCCTGCCTGCATCCCAGTGGTCACCGGGACAGAGGCAGATGTGTGGGGACACCCGACGCCCCAGGGCCCGAGCTTGTGTGGGCCCTCCAAGGCAGCAGGCATTTGCTCTTTGTAAAATTTGTAAGGGTCAACATTTCCCACATTTGGTTAAGATTTCTTTGTACTTTCATAAGTAACTTTGTATTCATAATTTCACATATTTTTCTTAAATAGGATCCCTCCAAATTGTATAAGCCTCAGGACCCATGCAATCTGGATCTGCCCTGCGGCAGAGTTGTCCTGACTCTTTGATATTCTTTTTTCCAGATGGATCACACAATGTGACACTGTCCATTTTCCAATTACAAATGTTCCACATGTTTCTATGAGCTCAAACCTGTGGCTGCTCCAGGAGCTGATCAGAGAAAAGAATTGACAGGCTTTTCCCAGGAGCATGATAAAAGGTTTGGTTTTGGGTTTTCCAGCAAGGACCGCCAGAGCCGGCTCTTTTTTTTTTTTTTTTTTTTTTTAAGATTTTATTTATTTGACAGATCAGAAGTAGGCAGAGAGGCAGGCAGAGAGAGAGAGGAGGAAGCAGGCTTCTTGCTGAGCAGAGAACCCGATGTGGGGCTCGATTCCAGGACCCCGGGATCATGACCTGAGCCAAAGGCAGAGGCTTAACCCACTGAGCCACCCAGGCGCCCCCCAGCTCTCTCTTCTTCAGGAGCCAGGCCAGTGAATCAGTGGCCTCCCTAACCAGTCCTTCCAACGTGCAGCTGCTAACAAAAGCCTTGCTTGTTAGGCACACAGAATAGTGACAACAAATCTGAGTAGTTTGCCGGCATTTAAAAATCACAAGATTCCACGTGAAAAGGTTGGTTTTCTGGCTTCTTGTAAGCAGTTGGAAAAGGTGACTCCTCTGAGCCCACTTCCCCGCCTGCCCTGGCACCTGCTGGGGTGGGGCTCGGAGGCACAGCGGCTTCCTGAAGCCAGACCTCCTCCCTGAAACCCTGCCAGTTTGCTTTAACCTCTTCTCTCTGAGCGTCTGGTCCCTTTAAGCATTTTTGAACCCTGCTCTGGCCAAGGAATAAGGTGAGTTTCTTGCCAATATTTCCCAAACACTTGACAAAGGTACTAGTAAGGGATCGTCCCAAATAGAGTTAAACTATCTGAAGGCAGACAATGTGAATCGAATGAGAAATGTGCGCAGCTCATCTCCAATGAAATAACCTCCCAATCAGAAGCAGTAAGCAGCAGCGAAGCAGACCTATAGATCGGTGGTTCTTGAATTTTAGTATGCATCAACATCTCACCTGCAGGTCTTGTTAAAACAAATTGCTGGGTCACACCCCAGTGTTTGATTCATTATGTGTAGACTGGGACTTGGCACTTCTAGGAGGTTCTGTGGTGCTGCCCGGGCTGCTGGCCCAGGAGCACCTTTTGGAAAAGCACCCCTGCCTCTTACTCAAAATGCCGTCTGTCCCCTGGCCAGAGGCCTGGGGAGCTTGTTAGGAATGGGAAGTCTAGGACCCTCTCCAGACCAATGGCATCAGGAACAGGGGATTGTAGGAACATTACATTTTGAGATACACTGAACTAAATGTTCCCAAGCCCTCCTGGTAAAAATCACCTGGGTGTTTGTTAAGTATACAGAATGCCAGGGCTTTCCTTTAGAAATTCTATTCAGAAATCTTTTTTTAATCAAGCATTCCAGGTGATTCCTATCATTAGGAAAGTTCTGGAAAAATAGTTTAACGGTGGTGTTAATAAATCTAAAGAAAGAATAGGCTAATAAAATGGGGGCGAGTAGACGAAACATGGGAAAGTAGGAAATCCCAGGAAAGCAAAGTGGTAGCAGGATTTCAACTATTTGGGGCTCCTTAGCCCTGTATGCATTCCTTTCGTGGGAATCAAATTGTTAGATCCTATACGAGGCACCAAACTCCTCTTATCTGGGTCCCTGTCCATCAAGAACCTTGGTCGTTATGATTGGCTTCCCTGTGCTTTTCACACCAGGAGAAACACACCAGTCAAATCAACGGTACTATTCAAATTGGAGTGATAGGTGCGTCTCTCAGTGTGAATCAAGAACTCATCATTAACGTGTTGATATATTTTTCAGTGGGTTCTATTAGTGTCTTTAAGAGATTAAACCGCTTTTAATAACAAAATCTAATTTCTGGGCATGCGTGTATGTTATGTGAATTGAAGAGGGGACAAACTATTTTGTCCACAAAGTTGTCTTATGTGGATTCCGCTATGTAGTTTTTAACTTTATGCATTCGTTTAAGTCAGATTTTTTGGGAAAGAATTGAATTAGCAAATAAAAAGTCTGCAAAATATATAAGAAATAAAATATTTAAAGCAGAGTTGATGAGGAAATTGCCTTAAAAAAAACATTTAGGGGGTGCCTGGGTGGCTCAGTGGGTTAAAACCTCTGCCTTTGGCTCAGGTCATGATCCCAGGGTCCTGGGATCGAGCCCCGCATCAGGCTCTCTGCTCCACAGAGAGCCTGCTTCCTCCTCTCTCTGCCTGCCTCCCTGCCTACTTGTGGTCTTTCTCTTTCTCTCTCAAATAAATAAGTAAAATCGTTAAAAAATAATAATAAATAAAAAATAAAAAATTTAGTCTAGTTGACACATATTAGTTTTAGGCGTAGTGATTGGACACCTTCATATATTATGCTGTGCTCACCTCAAGTGTAGCTGCCGTCTGTCACCATACAGTGCTACTACAATATCATTGACTCTATTCCCTATGCTGTACCTGTCATTCCTGTGACTCATTCACCCAAAACTAGATCTCCTACTCCCCTTCACCCATTTTGCTCCCCCACCTCCTACAATCATCAATTTCTTCTCTGTGGACGTTGTCTTGTATTTTTATTTAAGCAGGCTCTAGAGCCCAGTGTGGGGCTTGAGCTCAGGACCCTGAGATCAAGACCTGAGCTGAGATCAAGAGTCGTCCACCCAACTGACTGAGCCACCAGGTGCCCCTGGAAGTGGTCTTTAAATTAACAAAGTTTTTCAGTTTTTGTAATGAAATAATGGCCTTGATGAGTCATATATTTTCTCTTAATCTGTCTCCACAATTCTCCACAAGGGCAAAATTTTACCCTTCTGCTTAAAAGACCTGAACTGTCACTGAATCTAAGTTTTTCCAAATTTCAGGTATATCCAAAGTTCCTTAGTGAAGTAAAAATCTCTGAAAGTTAGATTACATTGCCTGATCCCCCGTCTACCCCCAATTCTACAGTTTTCGTCTGGCAAATTAAATTCCTTGTCGATGTTGAGACACGGTATTTCTCTTAAGGTTTCAAGACAATGATCTTATTCTGGAAATAAGACCACCAGAAGATCAGTTTGTCTTGAGAGTATTTTTGTTTTGTTTTATGAAGTAGGCTCCATGCTGGGCTCAAACTCGCAACCCTGAGATCAAGACCTCAGCCGAAATCAAGCCGGAGGCCCAACCGAGCTACCCCGGGGTCTCTGGAGGGTATTTTAACATTAAACCCCATTCTGAACAAAACGGTTTTAATTTCCAGTTCCAATTCCACCTTAAGTTGCACTGACTTTTTAAGTAGGATGGTCTGGCAAGTAGCTTACCTGCGATTCTCTGGCCAAACAAGCATGAGGGCCATGGTACCACTAAGTTCTCCAGGTGGAGACCTAAGAGAGTGAGGAGATATTCAGCCAAGGAGGGAACTGTTTTCAGAAAATGGTAAGTTCTGGATGAGTAAAATTGCCTTTCCCCCTCCCTTGCTAATTCAGAAGGCAGCATTATACATAGAAAACAGGGAATTTTGGAATGCAAAGTCCCGGTTTCAGTTTTAGTCCCAACAACTACGAGAAGCTATGAGAAGTAGGATTGGGTGGAAGTCTCTCTCATAATCTCAGTTCCCTCAAATTTCCATGAGGACAGTATTGGTGATTCTTCCCTTGGTGATAAAATATCAGCACATCATAAAATGCTTTATAAATGTGAGTTGTTACTGCGGGCACAGTAACACTAACCTCAAACGTAGGTGTTTTTAGCTTAATTTTTCAATATTTTGTTATTAGTCTCTGACCAAGGAATTTACATCTAGGAATTTATCCTAACAGAATTGCATATGTGCAAAATGAAATATTGTCAGGGTTTTCACTGCATTTTGGTGGGGGGGGGTCATAGCAAGGCTTTGAAAACAACCTAAATGTCCACCAGTAAGGGTCTGGTTGAATAAGTTATGTCCATTTAGTAGAACAAGTGGAATCCCATGCAGCTGTGAAACAGAATAAGGAAACTCCCTGTATGATGTTATGGAAGGATCTCTAAGACACATGGTTAAATAAAAAAAGCAAAGCGCAGAACTTGACCTTTATTGTCAAAGGTTGGAAATTAGATAATAGAGTTGTATTTGGTTTTGAGCACACAGACACTGGAAGGATACACAGGAAACAAATACCAGAACTACATGTTGCCAGGGGCGAGGAGGCCATGGGTAGAAGGGAGATTTTCACTGCAGGCCTTTTAGTATACATTTTTAGATTTTGAACCATGAGCACGTATCACCTATTCACAAATTAAATACTTATCGGAGAAGAGACCAATGGTATTTACATGGCCAAGGAATGAAAGACCTGTGACTTATCTTGCACATAGACTCTCAGTAGCTGTTTGCTGTATTGGATTACTGTGGAATGACCAGGGGTTCAGGTGTGCGATGGGCCTGGCCTACAGAGAAGGAAGGTCAAGGACAAGCATTGTCCATGGCGGATGAGGCAACCTGCTTAGCATGACCCATCCAAAATGGAAGGTCTCAGTGGGGCCAGATGAGCAATGGAAGAACAAACTTAGGTGGGATGACAGTCCGAATGATGATTAACACGACATGTGACTTCAGGAATGGGAACAAAACCACAGGGCTTTCATGACATAGGCGGTAAGGATAAAGGAGTAAGAATAACCAAGAAGAGGGAGAGAAGCCCCAAGTTATCTTTTGTTGTTGTTCTTAGTGGTTTTAGGTTGTTTTTGTTTTGTTTTGCTTTTGTTTTTTTGGTGGGGGTGATGGATTTGGAATGAGGATTTATTTCTAATTTATTTATTTTTTTTAATTTTATTTATTTATTTGTCTGAGAGAGAGAATGAGAACACAAGCAGGCAGAGTGGCAGGCAGAGGCAGAGAGAGAAGCAGGCTCCCCGTTGAGCAGGGAGCCCGACGTGGGACTCGATCCCAGGACCCTGGGATCATGACCCGAGCCTGAGGCAGCAGCTCAACCGACTGAGCCACCCAGGCATCCCTATTTCTAATTTAAACAAAGCATTTAGCATCAAGCTAATGCAGGGTGGTCTGTAAAGAGAATGAAGTTGGCCATCTTAGGAGGGAGGGAGTTACATCAGGGCTGTGACTTGGAGGTTTAAGGGGCGAGTGCTCCCTGTACCTGACACCCGCTGCAGGAGACTGAGCTAGTTAGAGGCACCAGGGCATTCGGATTCCCATGATCCAACACGTGGGAGACAAATGTCAAGAGTGACAGGGTAGTCTTTGGGATCAGCTCTGATCGCTAACAATCCAGGGACCCCCTGGTCTGGAAGGAATGGTGTTCTCAGGGTATTCACAGGAGCAGGGGGCAGATGGGCAAGACTGCTCCCACCCTGCGTGCGGCTCTGAGAGCCGTGGAGCGTGGGCAGAGCCTCCTGGGATGCTACATACTTAGAGTCTGGTGTCGTAGAACCACTCCCCCAAAGCCGCAGCTCCCCGGGCCCAGCCTTCAGGGAGAAATGTGTCAGTAGCGGGAAAGCACTAATGACCCAAGGCTCCCTGATCTGGGCAGAGCAGAGCGTTTGGGGACATCCACCTCCTTCCCTCTCACCACACAGTTTAAATCACGTTTTCCTCTTCCTGGGTATCTTGAAGCTTGGTGTGAATATCTAGGAGTGCTTTTAGAAATCCTCTGATGAAAGGTACGACAGAAGTGCAAGGTCTTACTATCAACACTGTAAAGTACCTCAACATGACAGAAGTGTTGTGTGTAGACAGAACATCGATGCACATTTCAACTTCTAATATTCCTCAGACAACTATTTGAGGGTTAAGAATGGGAAGTGCAAGGGTGAGAAGAGAAGAGTCGTGGGGAAAAAACAGAGAAGGGGTCCAGCTCACGTGAGGGAACTCCCTACTCGACTGCACCCCATGGGAGCCGTGACACTCACTCACATGGACCCTGAAGCCAAACAAGGAAGATCCCCCCCTCACAGTACCATCTACACCCATGTGACAACTGGAAGATGGAGCGAGTCCAGCCCATCCTCCGTGCAAGAAGCAAGCTGCTTCTAGGAATGCTGCTGTCCCATCAGCATGCAGGCTCTAGGACATGCTAGCCTAGCAACCAACGTCACAGAGGGAGGGGACTACAGAGCCTACCCCAGACGTGGCGGCAATCTGCCTGTGGTTGACAAGAGCCTGGGTGGCTCTGGAGCAGGCTGGAGAGGGGAGGAATGAAGAGGGGGGACAGAGTGATGCATGTCCAGGTGGGGTTGCCCACCACCCCAGCACCTGGGAATTTTGCTGGCAAGGGTAAGCAGCTGAGCTGAATTTAGAGTGGTTCCTTAATTGCTCCAACTGCAGTTAAAAATTAACAATTATCAGTTGTGAATAAATGATGTTCCAGGCACAGTGCTAAAAGCAACCTATACACTTTCTCATTTAATCTCCCAAACAACCCTGTGATGTAGTGTTGACACCCCCATTTACAGATGACGCTAAGAGTGTAAGTGACTTTACCCAGGACACTCCAGTGAGTGGTAAGGCAAGGGTCTAAATGCCAGAATTTTAACTCCGAAGGCTGTTTTCACTACAATGTTTTGTGGCCTCACCAATTATTAAAAAGCAACCATGAGGGCTCTCAACTTTTGTTTTCTTCATTATTCTAGACATGAACACAATGCATCCAGAATGCTATTGTCAGAGCTAAGGGAGCAAACTTCTTTCTTCTAATCATACAGCTCAGGTTTTGACCCATGCTTGCAAATGGAGGTTACCCAAAAGAAAAGCTACTTTTACGTCGTGGACGAGTGTACCAAGCTCTGTCTTCTCCGCCTGAGCCATCCAGCTCAGGCGTCTATATTTGGTGCCTCTTTTGGACTTGGACTCACTGTCTCTGGTCTCACTCCACTTTCCAGTCCGTACTCCAGACTGTGGACAGAAACAACTTTGAAAAACATTGTTTGAAAACCTCCAGGGCTCCCAACTGCCTCCAGAATCAAGTGCTTTCCCTGCTGGGCAGCCACTTCTCCAAGCCCCTCTCTGCTGCACCCATGACCCTGCCCGAGCTGGATGGCTCTGTGCCCCGAACGCCGTGTGCACTTTCACGCCTTACTGTTATTATTAGCCCTTGCCAGTCCCTCTCCCTGCAGCAGCCTTATCTTACCTTCTTTCTCTGCTGGCAAGTGGCTGTACTCCAAAGCCCAGGTCGGATGTCACCACCTCTCCCTAAGCCTCCCAGCCCCTTTAAAGTAGAAGTGATTACGCCACTCACCTGACCCCCGCCATGGCATCCAGTGCACAGGTGTATCATACTATCAATTAGAGGACATTCTTCTACATAGCTGGATCCTGTTTTCCATTAATTAGGGCGGGAACAAAAACCATTTCTTGCCATTTTGGTTTCCAGAGGTCCTGGTCTACAGCAAATGCTGTCTTTAGAAGGAACAGATGCAGTCACATGTAATCAGGAACCCTGCTCTCACAGCACCACAGTTGGCGATGCTCTCAAAGGATTCCACCAATATGTGGGTAATTGGGCTGGCGGGCTTGAAATTCCTCCTATGCATGCTATTACCTATGACCAAGCGAGTCAAGTAACAAGGAAATTGAGAGCTCTATCTTGTTCCATGAAAGAGATGAAAGGGAGAAAATAGCAACCCCAAATTTCCACCAGGACACCTTTGCTTTTCCCTCTTGTAGACAGTTTTGCTTGGATCTGGGCAAAGCCTCTGTTGCTAAAAATAGATTTAAAAAGCTGTGTTTGAGATGGCCTTGTCCTTTATGACCCCATGCCTAAATATCTGTAAGAACTTCCTAACTGGTTTTCTAGGCTCTAGTCTTTTCCTCCTCTGTGCACATGCATCTTGCTGCCCAATGAAATTTTTAAAAATATTATTTGAATTATGAAAAGCTTCTATGTCTATGTTATGAAACATAATTGCATGATAAATATAACCAACCAACCATTCAGCCCTGGCACATTACCAGTACCTTGCATCTATCTCTATAGGCCTCACCTGTCTCAACCACTGGCCTGATTAATGCCTGAAGCTTATCCCGGTCTTTAAATTTATGATTCCAAAACCCATGCCTTGATGTTCTTAGCCTGTTTATTTTGTTGTTAGATAGTATTCCGCTGTGTGCCATACCAGGGTTATTTATTCCTTCTCCTGCCAACCAACTGGGATTGTTTCCAGTATTATGGGTAATGTGGCTATGAACATTCTTGGTGCACAAGTGCATTTGTGCATTTCTAGAAGTTAGGTCATAGGGTATGCAAATGTTTAACCTTGTGAAATAATGTCAAAGTTTCTTAAGGGGGCTCTACTAGCCAAATTTTCTACAAATCACTGTTTTCCCTGCTAAAAAGCAATTCAACGTAACTGCTACTTACAAGGTAAAAAATCCAGAAGGGCTCTTCCTTGCCAGTTAGTTTGGCCCCCAACTAAATTCCACACATCTTCTCTTTCAGGCCCCAAGTACCCTCTATTTCAGTTGGGCACATCTGTTTTTGGATGTGGAACCCACCTTACTCTTTTTTTTTTTTAAATTTATTTACAACAGAGAGAGAGAACACAAAAGCATGGGGAGTGGCATAGGGAGAGGGAGAAGCAGGCTCCCCGCTGAGGAGGGAGATTAATACAGAGCTCAATTCCAGGACCCTGAGTCTGTAATCTGAGCCAAAGGCAGCCACTTAACCAGCTGAGCCACCCAGGCACCCCATTCATTTTCTCTTTCTTTCTTTAGAGCAGGAGAGAGGGGGCAGGGCCAAAAGGAGAGGGAGAGTGAGAATTTTTTGATTTTTAATTTTTAAAAGAGTTTATTTATCTGACAGATGTACACACAGCAAAGGGAGAGGGAGAAGCAGGGTCCCCACCAAGCAGGAAGCCAGATGTAGAGCTTGATCCCAGGACCCTGGGATCATGAACTGAACTGAAGGTGGACGTTTAACTGACTGAGCCATCCAGGTGCCCTGAGAATTATTTTTTAAGATCTTATTTATTTAGAGAGAGGGAACATGCGTGAGTTGGGGGAGGGGCAGAGGAGGGGAAGAGAACAGACTGAGCTGAGTGAGAGCCAGACCTCACAACTCTGAGATCACGACTTGAGCTGAAATCAAGAGTCAGACACCAAACCAGCTGAGCCACCAGGGACCCAGGAGAATGTTAAGCCGGCTCCACGCCCAGCGTGGAGCCAGATATGAGGCTTGAGCTCACAATCCTGAGATAACAACTTCAGCAGAAACCAAGAGTCCAACACCTATCTGAGCCACCCAGGTGCCCCTGGAAAATTACATTCAACTCAATCATGTTTTCAGATTTGCTTCTGTCTCTGAAATGTGTCTATTTTCATCATGATTTTAAATGGGAAAGAATTTAAACACCTTTCTTCCTCCAATCCTTCTCTTTCGATCAAAGTGCTACTTGCCTTCCTAAAGGGCATTACAGTGTATAATATTTGAGGCAGAAACAAACTATATTAGCTTCCAATAAAGTATAATTCAGTTTATTAGTATGAAATATTTTGAGATAACTTATTGTATTGGTGACCCAAGTACATGATTCTCAAAGATAAAAATGTGTTTTAGCTTAATAATAATCGTTTAGTAAAACTGCTGCTTATTAGACTCCGAGAAAAGCAGGAAGGCACTTTCTCTTTTTGGCGTAGATACTATACTGAAGATACTGCTTAATGGGGCATTTCTTTGATGGAATTTATTTTGCTTTTCTTTGGTCAGATGCCTCTTCCTCAAACTGGATTAAAGGAGCGTGTCTGTTGGCCTGAGAACCTTCTTTGTAGAACACGGTCTTGATTGTGCCATCCTTTGGAGCCTTTATTGTGTGCTGCAGGGACATAAGACAGGACAGTGACTGCAATACCAACAAAGACTGAGCACGCAGCAAGGCAAGAAAGATGTAAAAGTAAAAAAGCTGGTTGTTTTGAAGTTTTTTCAGCTTTTAGATACCACAGCACCCAGAGAAAGTAACATTTTAAAAAAAAATTTTTAAATATTTTTTTATAAACATATAATGTATTATTAGCCCCAGGGGTACAGGTCTGTGAATCGCCAGGTTTACACACTTCACAGCACTCACCATAGCACATACCCTCCCCAAGGTCCATAACCCCAGAGAAAGTAACATTTTTATGGCGTGCTCTGGGGTAGTGAGGAGTCACTATTCTGACGCACCTGTATCACACTCAAGGTGACCCGGACGCTCTGGCCTACCTGGTAACAGAGTTACCAGGTAAATTACTTGGTAATTTGCCACAAGCTTCACCGCAGAGTCTCACTTGAGAAGCTGTTAAATAAAACTACCAATCCCTGGGCCCCAGTGCAGGAGATCCCAATTCAGTCATTCTGGGGAAGTAGTTTTGAAAAGCTCTCCCCATCAGGTGACTGTAATGTATGGCCAGGCTGGGAACTACTGGCCTACAATTTCCAACCATCTACAAACCTCAACAGCTCATCTAGTTTGACTGAGGTTTTCACCCCGATACTGATGCTTGGCATCCCAAGTTTGGCCTTAGAAAATACCAACAGTTTAACAATCAGCTGGGGTACTGCCTGAATTTAAGCTACTGATAATTTCTTTAATTTCAGTATCAGAACTAACAAATGCCATTTCAGAAAATTAAAATGAAAACCTATTTAAAAGAAGGGTGGTTTGGTTTTATGTTCTGCAGTTAATGGTCCATCAACCCATGGCTCTTACTATTTAAAAATGGTATTAACTTATAAAATAAGGCAAAAAAGCTAATTAGGTCTGAAAGTTCCCAAAGTTTAATTGGCAAGTGAACTTGTGATTTCATTACCTCCATTTTCATGGCAATCATAACCATTAGAGAATCTCCAGCTTTTACTTTGTCTCCAACTTTCACAAATATCTAGAAATTAAGAGTGACAGGTTAATACTGAAAAAAGGCAGAGGTCCCTCATGGTCTACAGAGTTGGCCTAAGGATGCATACAGTGGAAGTACGGATCTATGTGGTTGTCTCATCTGCCAAAGACAGGGGTGCTGGGGCCAACCAGAGACCTACTCGTCAATCTGGCATTGCTGGCCCTCACGTCTGCAGGGAGCACTGTTTAGCGCCTCACCTCCATCCTCGAACCATCTAGTTTTCCTGGAATTAGATGAATATGCTTTATATATCTTGAGATCCTTTTCTGTTTTCACATATGTACAGACAAGCCATATCACCAAGGAAGAACCAATATACTTCAACGTTATAGGCACTGGAGGGTCATGCCTGGTTTTCTAGATTTTATAGGTGGTCTAGGATAGTGCTCCAAGCTTTGAGGCCCCTGTGTAGTAAGTGCATAGACTATCTTCATGTGAAAGAATTAAACTAATTGGCAACCATGGAAAAAATCTCTATTTTCCTTTTTACATGTATAAATGAACTCATATATCCCATGTCTCACTTGGTCTTCTTGGTTAACATGGTGACGAAGCAGTTTCTGGAAACATCACACAGTGGAGTTAGGTTCTAAAGTCAATGTATAGAGCCCAAAGTGTGAAAAATGAGAAACACCTCTGAAAGCCTTCAAATCACCCAATGCTGGATGATGCCATAATAGTGCTTGGTGGAATTCCATGGTCTAGGGGGCAGCTATGGGGAAAATCTTTTCCCCACAGGTGTGCAAGGGTGCCACATTATGGAATGTCCATGGAAATGGAGACTGAGTGATCCAAGTCTCTGAGCTTACATTCCCTCTGGGGCAAACATCTGTAGAGGGGAATGGTGGGTACAATCATTTTCACTACTTAAATGGTTATTTTCTTTTTCTTCTTTTTGGGTACCAAGAATATAGAGTTGAGTTTTTATGACTTAGATGCATTTACAGGAACGCTACTATATACAAGTGTGTAACAAGAAGACTACTGACCCACCACTATTTGAAGTTATTTCAGTATGATCTTAACTCTGAATACAAATACCATTCAACACCAAACCTCATTGTTCTTCACCAGTACCAGCCTTTCAAATTTTAACATACATGCAGTTATGTACATTAGAAAAAATGTTATTTCGTGATAAATTGTTTGCTGTTAACATTAAAAAACAGCCCTTTGGGTAATGCTTGATGAATGATCCATTTTAATCATAAAAAGACAAATTTAGATTATTTGTACTTTGATGGAAATTGCCACTTTCAAAGATAACAGTATCATAAATTAGGTAAATGGGTATTTTCACTGAAAACTGAACAGAGAACTTGAACCTATCATAGTCTCTTGTTTTCTCTTTTAAAGATTTTATTTTTAAGTCATCTCTGCACAAAACATGGCGCTTGAATTTACAACTCCGAGACACATACTTTTATCGACTGAGGCAGCCAGGTGCCCCCGTCTTTTGTTTTCCGGAGTAGGATGTTTTCCAATCGGAAAAATTTGGAGGGAAAAATGATGTATATGCCATTTACTGGGCCTTACTGAACATCCATCTACATACATTCATGTGATTACCTTTTCAATGGTACCCGTCATAGGAGCTATGGCTCCTTCCTGAGTTCCATCTGAGCTCATTGAAGACAAGTATTTGGGGACTGGAATGCCAATCTGAGTACTTCCTTCCTATAAATAGAAAACAAACTAGAAATGAAATCAAGATCAAACCACTGCAGTTTTATTAATATACCTAAGATAATGACTATTTTCAAGCTATTTGTTAACTATTAGTCATCTTTAATATGAGGGTTCTAATCTAGCTTAATGACCTTAAGCAAATTATTAAACCCCTCTCAGTCTTGGTTTCCCATCATATAAAGGAGTAATGGCATCATGCCTCACAGGGAATTAAAGGAATTAATGTATTTAACTGTTGACAAAAAGATAGCCACTGTCTGAAAGCCATTTTGGGCAGCATCTGTGCTGCTTGGTCAAAGCCAGGAACTGTTCTTAACTGCCATATATATATATATATATATATTCATTGATCATCACAGGAAGCTTACGAGGTAGGGAGGTACTGTTATTTTTCCTGTTTAGAGATGGGGGAACTGAAGCCAGAGAGTTTAACTAGCCCTAGCTCACACAGCTGTTCCAAGGTAAAGCCAGGATTTTAACCAAAGCAGCTTCATGTTCCAGAACTCCTACTCGTCACCACTCCACCATACTGCCTCCACCACCATATTGTTATAGCAGAGTAACTACGGAAAGGAATGCCTGATCATGTGAGATCATCCTTGACTCTGTATACGTAAGTAGTTTACCTACTGGAATACTAAAGGCATCTGATCACAAAGGAGTATGATTTGTAAGCGGGTTCTCAAATGTGAGAAGACTCTGAAGAGGCCACAGTGTATTTGATAATACATTTTCTTTTCTGCCCATGTAGAAACTATGGGCTCATCGGGCAGCAGGCTCCTACGTGGGACCAATAAGACAGGAGACATGCTCTGATCTAAACCTATGCCACGTCTGCCTCAATCACCAACCATCCTTTGATTGCCAAGACATCACCATTACCCCCCACTACTTCCCTAAAGCCCACCTTCCCCACAAGGAATATTAGGCCCACAGACTCTTTCCTCAATGGTCACCTCCTCCCAAATGCCCAGAATCCCAAGTGCCAGGAGGACTGTGGTTGGGAAAGTATTCAGGCACCAAATGCCTGATAAAGTACTGTGCACTGGGCAGTGAGACACACTCTGACAAGGAGGGTGTCAGGACTTGTTTTAGAACTAAAGGAAGAGAATGGATATGTGTCTATCAGTGAGGAGCTGTGTGAATAAAAGAACCAGGGAAGGCAGGAATGTGGCAAAGAAACTGGGTGGAGAGGGGGACACAGAGGAAAGGTCACAGCTGTCATGGAAGGAAGCAGGGCCTTCCTCATGCTTCAGTGGGGTGCCTCTGGTCAAGAAATGTTCTCTCAGACCTCGACAGTGTTATAAAAAAAGAGACGTTACCATGGAAAATAGGTAAATAGTATTTTCCAGGATAATTAGCTTAGTTTTACTAGCAACTCCATTAACAGAACATTTCAGGTAAGTGCAGTCTCCCTCAGTACAAAGATCACCAAGGACTTGGAAAGTTTCATCTTCAACCTGAAAAAAATAAAATAAAATAAACAACCCTATAGAATTAATAAAATCAGAGTCAATTCTTTACTATTAATAGTTTCAAAAGGTAACAGGTGAACTATATTTTTTTTTAAAAAGCCATGTAGGAACTTAAGACTCATAAACAAAGTACTCTGAATAGAAACAACATATGGTAATTAAAAGAAAAACAAAACAGATAACGTATCTATAGCACTGTTAATGCTACAGATAAATGTTAAGAATAACAATAAAAACATTCAATAGAAATACAAATCAAATTAAGCAAGATTATTAAAATTCAGTTGACTATATTACACATTAGAATTCATATCTGAGTATCTGAAGTCAAATTTGGCTTTACTATGCCAATGTTAGTAAAGAAAAAAGCCAGAACCACCTAATTAGATGGTATGTCTTTTCTCTCTCCAATATGTAGCTAAAATTTATGGGTTTCAGTTTTGAGTTTAAGAAGATAAATTAGCTGGAGACTAGCCACAGTTTTCACACTGTAAGAGAAAAATGCCAAAGAACAGATTTCACACTTGATCTTTCAGGGAAGCTGACAAAGGGACACGAAACCTTTCTGTTTTAAAAAATGTTTTCTCACATGCACATCCAAGGAAAAAAAATTCCTTTACACACAGGAAATCCATTTAATCTTCTCTCTGTTTCATTTCAATTCCCATGGGGTTACTGTCAAAGTCCCATGGCTATTCTTTTCAAATATATTATAGAGGCTGAGGTGAACCAGGTTACACTGTAGTATTTATACGCCGGTTCTCATCTATCCTAAGTTAAATATGACATTTACTGGGCTTTGTAACCTACTAAAACAGCCATTTGAATGTTTGTGAAATTCTCAGGACATAAAGGTTAGATCAGGAACAGTTTTGTTTAAAGGTTTACACAAGCTCATTCTAAATTTGTGAATATAGTTCAAAGAGCAGATTAGAACAAATCTGTAGTTGACTTTACCAAGGGAATAAGAAGGGGACCCCAAAACAGAGGGACCAATATGAATTACAACCCTCATAGACTTGCCAGTTTTTCTGAATCTCAGTGAAACAAAAATGGTATCTCATGGCACTGGCAGATCTGCAGCATATCCTTAATCAATTCTTTTTGTAGGACTTAAAAGTCTCTTGGCTCATATTAAAAGTGATTTGTTCTGCTCTATGAATCTGTACCTTACAATATAGGAATTTGGTTGAGTTCTCACATTATTGTTGTTGTCTTTTTAAATCCCTTGCAGCATTTTATTTTGTCAGTGTAAGGACTTCTTTTAATTGAGGACTACCATGAACACTTTGATAGGGATTCTCAAAGTATGACCTGCAGATCCCCTGGGGTCCCCAAACCACTTCATAATAATACTAACGTTACTTGCCTTTTTTAACCCTCATTCTCTCATGAATATACCCTGGGATTTTCTAAAGACTGCAGGACATGTGATAATGTACCCTGACAGCGAATGGAACATGTGCTTGTGTAATCTGAGGTTTTAAATTTTCTCAATTTATCCTACAACTCAACAACAACAACAAAAAAACCAACCTGAGTTAAAAAAGAGGCAAAGGACTCGAATAGACATTTCTCCAAAGAAGATACACAAATGGCCAATTAGCATATGAAAAGATGCTCAACATCATTATTCATTATGGAAATGCAAATCAAAACCACAGTGAGATAACACTTCATACCCATTAGGATGGCTATTATGAAGAAGAAAAAAAGAAACAGAAAATCAATGTTGGCGAGGATGCAGAGAAAAGGGAACCCTTGTGCACTGTTGGTAGGAACATGAAATGGTGCAGCCACTGTGGAAAACAGTTCCTCAAAAAATTAAAAATAGAACATGACCATATGATCCAGCAATTCTATTTATGAGTATATGCCCAAAAGGATTGAGAACAGGGTCTCAAAGAGGTATTTGTCCCCCACGTACGTAGCACCATTATCCACAATAGGCAAAAGGTGGAAGCAACCCAAGTCTCCATCAAGAGATGAATGAATAAACAAAGTGTGGTATAGAGAGGCAATGCAATATCACTCCACAGATGAACACTGGACATATGGTACAACACAGAAGAACCTTGAAGACATGCTAAGTGAAACAGCCAGTCACAGAAGGACAAATATTGAATGATTTCATTTATATGAGGTACTTAGAGTAGTCAAATTCATAGACCCAGAAAAATAGGACGGTGGTTGACAGGGGCTGGAAGGAGAGGGAGGTGGAAAAGGGCAAGTGGAGTGTTACTGTTTAATGGGTACCGAGTGTCAATTTTGCAAGAGAAAAGAGGAGATGGGTGGTGGTGATGCTTGTAAAACAATGTCTTTTCACTCCATAATGTTTAATATGATAAATTTAACATATAATTTTTAAAATATACATTAGAAAGAATAGTAAGAAATAAAAGTATGGTTGGTTTAACTCTCTAAATGGTAAATATTAATACATGTAATTAACACAAAAGCTCCTTGAGGAGTCTTAATAATTTTGAAGGGCATACACGGATTTGAGACCAAAAAGTTTGAGAATGGCTGCTTTAGATGTAAATACATGCACATACTTTAGAGACTTGTCAGAGTCTGATTCAAAGCTATTATTACTATTTTTTTTTTTTTACAAGTTTTCATTCTTAAGGGAACCGCAGCTAAATTGAGGAGACAATCAGAACTGGCGAGGGGGTAATTTCCCCAAATTGGTCTAAAATAAAAGCACATGGCGTCCTCCAACTATAGTCATACTGGTCACTGGCTTAGGAGAAACCAGAGTATAAAAAAAACAAAAACAAAAAACAAAACCCTTCTCTGTACGAGAGAGATCAGATTTAGCTCTAAACTGTAGAACAAAACCAGTAAGACTTACCCGCATGCTATATGACCCATCATGGTTATATGTTACAGCTATGGCTACATCTTTATGGAAAAGGGGGGAAAATTGAAGAAAAATTAGAAGACATTCATTTATTCAGTAACTGACATGCTACAAATCACTTTCAGCCTTTAAGATAACCACCTGTTAGGGATGTTAACACCTTTTAACTCTCTGACAATAAAAATTAAAGAAAAAAAATCTATAAGTAGGTTCCAATAAAGGTGAATTTCAAAGGTTTCTTAAAAAACAAACAAACAAACAAACAAAGCAGAACAAAACAAAACATGGAGTTTTAGCGGTCTCTTAACTATAGAGAATAAACTGGTGGTTACCAGAGGGGAGGTGGGTGGGGGGGAATCACCTGAAACAGGTGATTGGAATTAAGAGTACACTTATCATGATGAGCACTGAGTAATGTATAGAATTGCTGAATCACTATACTGTACACCTGAAACTAATATAACACTGTATGTTAACTACACTGGAATTAAAATTTTTTAAAAAGTGGAGTTTTAGCTCTTCTAATGTTGTAGGATATTTTAGATGTTTTTCCTTCAACAAGAAAAGTTGCAGTGTTAAAGTAGGAAATGCAATGGATTGGAAGAGAGTAATTCTGGTTTAAGACCCAAATCTGCCACTGTGGCATGTCACCTCTGTGATCTTGACTAAATCATTTCAAATCTCAGAGTCCTGATTTCCTGGTCCATTCTGACCCATTAAATGGGTATGAGAATGTAACAATGATTTACTAAATGTGAAAGTGCTTTGCAAACTGTAACAGAGGATACAAATATAATATACAATATATTTCATAGTATTATGTGAACACAGAATTGGTTAAGGACTTTCCTAGGAGATGGGGGTGGGGGTGAGGGTGGGGGTGGGTGGGTGGAGAAGACCTTTCTAGGAGATGGAAATCAAAAGTTTTACAGCTGAGAAAATGCAGACCAAAGTCATTTCATCGACTCCTGATACTTTAACCACCATTTTGATGCTGCCAGCTCAAATCTATTTCCAGCCCTGACCTTCCTTCTCCAGAACTCTGATTAGTCATTCCCAGCTGGATGCTCTATCGCACCTTAAAGTGAATATGGAGGCCCCAATAAATCATCTCCTGGCTCTTCCCGCCTTCCCTCCCACCCTGTGAGCTCCATGACTGGCACTACTACTTTCCTTGTCATCCAGGTTGAAAACCTGTCATTCTTACTTTCTCCTTTGCTTTCCACATTTGATAGTCGCTACAAAGCTGCCAAATTCTTCCCTATCTGTCCTACTCATGTCTTCCTCTCATTCCCCACTCAAACGGGATTCAGGGGGAAGGCAGGCCTTGGTAACACTGAGGTCTTCTTGGGACTTCCTGCTTCCCGTCTCAGCCCTCCCAGCTGATGCTTCCTAACGTGTCTCCACTATATTCAGAATACTTGGACTGGTATTGAAAGCCCTGAACTCTCAGTCTTACTTCCTACTCTTCTTCTATAGGGTTTTTTATTACAACCAAATGGGAAAATGGGCCAATTAATGTTCTCCATATGTGCCTCCAGTCTTCCCCCTGCTGGGCTTCTTTGCTCATGCTCCCCTTCAACACGCTGTCAGTCCCCAGCCATACCAAACTGAAACCTCGCCCCGCGGTCATGTCATGCTCAGTCATGGTCCCTGGGAAAAGTCTGTCTAGCTGGAATGAATTTACTCTCCTCCAAACATTTCAATAAATATTTGCATATAAAACACCATTATGATTCTTTCCTCACCCAGTTTTATGACAGAATGATTTTTTTCTTTATCAGCTATTTTTTTAAAAAAGTACAAAAATAAAACTATTCACAGAAGTCAAATACTGAAGTATATAAAGTAAAAAGGGAAAGTCTTCTCTATTGCCTATTGTAACTACTGTTAAACTCTCTAATGTGAGTCCTTTCAGAATGCACAAACTTATATTTTTCTTTTATAAAAATAGTATATTCTTAAACATATTGTTCTGAAACCAACTTAAAAAATTTTATTTTTCCAAAATTTTTTTATCAACATGTGACATATATATCTACTTTGTCTTTCAATAGTAGCAAGGGGGTAGTTTCGTCTGAGGAGGAGGATGACAGCTAATGTCTACTGACTGCTTCCTATATGCTGCCCAACGAGCTTTCTATTGTCTCATTTAATATCCACAACAACCCAAGGAAGTAATTATTGCTATCATTCCTATTTATGGCTGAGGACCTTGACCTTGACGCTTAGAGAGAGTATGTGTCTTGCCCAAGGGTCACAGACAACAGAGGAACCAGGATCAAACTCATAACAGCCTAACTCCAAGGTCTGCAGTATGTTTATTTTATTTTATTTTTTTAAAGATTTAGTTATTCATTTTAGAGACAGAGAGAAAGCACAGTGGAACAGAGGGAGAGGGAGTCCCAAGCAGACTCTGTGCTGACTGTGAAGTCCAATGTGGGGCTCGATCCCAATGACCCTTAGGGGCCTCAGGGCCTCAGCCCAAACCAAGAGTCAGAAGCCTAACCAACGCATCCCCCAGGTTTCCCTAGGGTCTGCATTATTAACCACCACACCACCTATATTCCCAACATACCCATTTCTCCTTTCTTTGCTAGGTGGTGAATTCCTAAAGAGAGAAAAGTAGGGACAAAGACATGTTTTTTCCTCTTCACATTACTCAAAACATCTGTTTTTTTTAAAACTTTGTAATGAACATATGAGTAAATGAAACTTCTCTAACCTATACCTTGCCAGTATCTTTTGACCCTTCTTAAGAGAAAATGCACCAATTAAACATTAGGGTTTTTTTCAATTTATGAAATATGAAATGTATTCAGATGACATGAATGCCAACAGAATCACAGTAAACACATTGCCAGGAAAACTAAATTCTTTAAAAAAATTTCTTAAAAATTTGAATTATAGTTGGTATATAACATTAAATTAGCTTCTGGTATACAACATAGTGAATTCAGCAATTATATACATTATGAAATGCTTACCCTGATGTGTATTATTGACTATATTCCCTATGCTGTACTTTTCATTCCTATGACTTACTTGTTGTATAACTAGTTGTTTGTACCTCTTAATCCCTTTCACCATTTCATCCACTGCCTTCCCCTCCTTCTGCAACCACTAGTTTGTTTTGTTTGTTTCTTCATTGTTTGTTTGTTCACTTGTTTTGTTTTTTAGAATCCACATATAAGTGAATTTATGTGATATTTGTCTTTCTCTGGCTTATTTCACTCATTTCACTGTCTAAGTCCATCTATGTTGTCACAAATGGCAAGATTGCATTCTTTCTTAAGGCTAAGTTGTATTCCATTGTGTATATATACATCTTCTTTATCCATTCATCTATTGATAACCCACAGCTAACATCATACTCAATGATAAAAAGCTGAAAGTTTTCCCACTAAGGTCAGGAAGAAGACAAGGATGTCCACTCTCACCACTTTTATTCAACATAGTACTGGAAGTCCTAGCCAGAGCAATCGGACAAGAAAATAAATAAACTTTAAAAAAAGGCATTCAATTGATAAAGAAGTAATTATCTATTTCCAGATAATATGATACTATACAAAGAAAATCCTAAAGACTCTACCAAAAAAACTATTAGATCTAATAAATAAATTCAGTAAAGTTGCAGGATACGTAAACCAACATACAAAAAATCTGTTGTATTTCTATTCACTAATAATGAAACAGCAGAAAGGGAAATAAAGAAAACAATCCCATTTACATTTGCACCAAAGAGAATAAATTCTTTCATATGTTATGGGGTAACTGAATTTGTTCTTCCCTCCCCTAGTTATCTCTAGATCTCCACAAGAGAATGTTAAATATCCTCTTCTCTATTTTTAAATTAATTAATTTTCTATAATTAATCTATAATCTATATATATCTATAGAGAATATAGATGTAATCTATATAATCTATAAATAATCATATTCTTTGCCCAATGTGGGGCTTGAACTCATGACCCCAGGATCAAGTTGCCTGCTCAACCGACTGAACCAGCCAGGCACCCCATCCTCTTACATATTTAATAAGGTATGGAAGTGTAACATGGTGCAGTGTTAGGTTAGCACATATACCCTGGAGTGTGAGTTTGAGTTCTGGCTCCACCAATTACTTCTGGAATTACTTTAAGAAAATTATTAATCTAAGTTGATTCCCCATTTATAAAGCTGACACTAATAATAACACCAATTTCATTGGCCTGTTCTGAAAATGGTAATTATTCTTGGAAAGCACTTAATATCTGGCATATACAAAACACTCAATAAATCTTAGCTAATATTCTTACTCTTATTATTGAGGGTAGGGCAGGGTTTTGTGAAGCATGGTCACTAGCAAAAAAGTAGGAATATTCTTCAAGCCTTAAGTATTTAAAATACTTGATCATTTGCACTGAGATCATTAAGAGTTGGTTCTACTCTCGATTCATTATTGCTTCTCGGCCCTTATGACTTCCTGTTTGGTGTATGCACTCATTCAATCATGGCTACTGTTACTTAGCATTTATCAGAGACCCATCAGAACATTTCTGAAAGCTGTTACATTCAGGCCTGGGTCATTGCTGAAAAAGACCACCAAAAGGATATAGTGAACAGCAACCATGCTGGTTTTCAATCATGTATTCATTCTCTAATTAAAAATTTTAAAAATTTCCAAGAAATGCACCATAGTTCAAAACACTGCTAAGTGCCTTGGTGAAGATCCATACCAAGTAACACAGCTGGCTCATTTGAATTTTAATCACATATGTGATTTTTTTCTGTTTAATTTAGGTTGAAGAGGCCACTGAAACTTTACTGCTACTGATACTTATATTCGGTATATAGGAGTCTAGAGTAAGATCATCCCTGATTTTGGAGGCGTTGTTTTTTAGAATGAAATGAATAAACACACCAGCATAAAATGGATAGGTTAACCACTTGTAGACCACTACTCTATCAGGGATGTTTGCAAACATTTTTTTTCCATGTATGCAACATACTGAAGGTAATGACCATCTAGGTTCAGGATGAAAAAAGATCTCAAGAGTTGTAACCCAATCAATTTCTGTGAAAAAGGAATTTGCTAAAAACCAAACAGATGTCTACAGAGAGTTGAGATAAAGAAGATCTTACTCTGTCTGGGGAGGAAGGTACTGCCATGAGCGAGCAGGAGGATTCTGTTCCACCTGGTAGGCACGTTTTTTGTAATGGCGCCTTCACAGTTCAATGAAACCTCACATTCAAGGTTATGCAGCCCTCCCAGCTCTGACTCTGCACCAATGTCACGTCCCATGCAAACTGTCCTGCTGCAGATGGGATACTGCTATCAAGGGACTCTGATCCCTCTGATACACTGTTCCAGACACAAATATATAAAAAATTTAAAATTTTTGATGTCAGACTCTCCTGGTTTCAATTATAATAAATCAGTCCCACCTTCAGCCTACTCAAATTAGCTTGCAGTCAAAAATCAATTTTCCACTGGAAAAGTAAAAACAGCATAGAAGTCAAGAACAGAAAGGCTGGATGTCAATGTCACTAACCTTCAGTAAGTTACTTCACCTTCTCTACCTCAGTTTCATCAGCTGTACATGGGAATGGCAGGGATTCCCCCTTATTCAATTATAGTGAAGACAGATTTTTTTTTTTTTTTAAAAGATTTTACTTATTTATTTGAGGGAGAGACAGAGAAAGAGAGCAAGAGCAGTGGGAAGGGGCAGAGGGAGAGGGAGAAGCAGACTCCCTGCTGAGCAGAGAGCCAAACAGACACTGGGGTCAAGTCCAGGATCCTGGGATCATGACCTGAGCTTAGGGTGGACGTTTAACTGACTGAACCACCAGGTGCCCCTATTGTGGTGAATATAAAAATTTACAAGTGATCGGGCACTTAATAAATCATAGCTCCTTAATAACCCACTTCGACCTGAAACACTGCCTGACTGGTGGGTAATCCTTCTCCCTAGAGTAGTTTTGGATACTGTTCTTCTTATTTAAAAGCAGTATATTCTTGATGAAGAAAAACTGTAAGGCAAAGGAAGTATAAAGAAGTGGCCTGTGCAGGGCTGGGGTGGGGGGACACCAACCACCTCAAATCCTGGTACCCAATGGTCACCTAACATCTTGGAATATTTCATTTTAGTCATTTTTGCTAGGTATATTTTATGACATATTTTTCAAATAGTTACAAAATATAGAAAAAGGGAAAAAGAAGAAAGATACCACTAATTGTACCATCTGAGCCCATCAATCCTGGTATTCCTACCAATGGTTAGACTAGGGAGCTTCAAAAATGTAACTGACTGCTCCATGACTGGGGTGGGTCCTTTTATTCCAGGTGAATATTAGCTATTTCTCTGAAGCACATTCCTCTTTTAATAAAACATTACTTACTGTTTTTACCATCCCTCAGGGTTATGTTTCTGGTGTAAGAGATATTCAGTCTTCTTCCACTGCTGGATGCAAAAGGTGAGTACTGATCTAGAAGAAAATAAAAATTCAGCAAGAAATTTACAAACAGGCCTGACTTTATACTTTACAAAAGAAAATGTAAAACACCAGCCCTATGCTGGTAGCTCAAATGTGTCCTCTTTGTCCTTATTACTTTAAATTTAAATTAGACACTTTCATTTACATCTCAGGAAATGTCATGTGAAAAATTCCAGCTTCTCTGAAAAATCAGTGTGCAGCTGAAACGTTCTTCCTCTGGGGGCGTAAGCAGCCCAGCGGTCTCCCCTTCTTGGGTAAATGCATTCCAGGTCACCAAAATCTCCACCACTCACTACTTCTCTCTCGTCTCGCCTCTTTCTGCGTCACTCATCCCGCCCACAGGCTTGTGTGTTCATCCTCTGTTGGACGATATCCAGGAGTGACAGCACAGCTGAACTGAAGCAATTTCTTCTGAGGCTCAAATGTGTGCTGGTTATAAATTGTAAAGAGGAAGGAGAGTAAGAAGACACTTGATTCTGGGGTGTCTGGGTGGGTAGTTGGTTGAGTGTCTGCCTTTGGCTCAGGTCATGATCCTGGAGACCCGGGATCGAGTCTGGTGTTTGTCTCCCTGCTCAGTGGGGAGCCTATTTCTCCCCCTGCCCCTTCTCCCTCTCACGCTTGTTCTCTCTCTCTCTCTCAAATAAATAAATATGATCTTAAAAAAAAAAAAAAGGATACTCGATTCTAACAATGCTATGTTCAGGTTTAGGAACACCAGGTGGGCATATTAGGAGGCATTTCATGTAGTGTAAAAGGACAAAATGAGAAGTAGTTATATATTTTAAGGTTTCAATATAACTTTCTTGAATGAATCTAGAAATTAAAGATCCTAATAATAAAATCCTATAATAATCCTAAAAATAATGAAGAGATAAGTGGATTATTATTTTTTTTCTTATTGGCTCCAAAGGTAGGAGTTAGCCTGAAGTAAATATTCTGAAGCAAGTTGGGAGGGTTCAGATTTTGCTCAATTTAGAGGGAAGAACTTTTAAATGAAGAGCTGACTGAAGCCATAATAGGCTAATGAGTTCTTGTTACAAATTTCTAGCTTCCTGAGGTGTTAGGAAGAGGTTGAGCAACAATGCAGTGGGGGTGCTGAAGCAGAGATGTGTGCGTGAAACAACTGGGATGAATCTCTGCCATAGTCCTTCCCGTGCTCAGATCCTCTGATTCGAGGAAGTAACGAGATCTCTGGTTTGCCAGAAACTGGAGCACGAAATAGGAAAAGAAAAGAGGAAATAACACAATGATAAATCTCAGGTAACCCAAGAGAATCTGAGTCTCCAGTGCTCTGTCTTTAGTCCCTAGAACCAAGGAAGTTGCCACAGTACAGAAAATACAAGAACATAGGACCTCAAAAGGAGCGGTAAATTAAAAAAGCTTTTGAAGGAGTCAGCATAGGGTGTAGGAAGGAACTAGCATGTGGTTGAAAAAAGATCCGTCTCAACACTGTTAGGCAAGTAGTTAAGTTATATTTAATGGGTTAAAAAGTCTTTAGGGGCATATGCATGATATACTCTACTTCACATAAAAACCACACTGGTAGAGGACACTGTCAATCACCGAGAAAAGAAAAGGGACACAAGAGTGGCATAAAGGAAGAAAAGCACCTCCAGAAAAGCACCTTATTCACAGACTTAACAAACAGAGGAAAGGGAAAAGCATTCCATACCTTGTGACTGAATGTTGAAAATATCAGACACAGCTTTCTCCTTGAGGATGAGACCCAGAGCTGCCTGGCATAAAAACTCCTTAGCTGTGGCCTTCCTACTGGGAAACAGTTCTTTGTGGTGCTGAGCGATGAAATCTGTGTGTACGTTCCCAGCCTCAAACTCTGGGTGGCCGGACAGGTTAAGGAGGAAGTCAATGTTGGTGTGCAGTCCGACAATCTAGGAAGAGAATAAAGCCCACATCCCCAGTGAGTGGGGAAAACAACACATTCAGAAAATCGTTTCTATGGCATCTGCTCTTTGTATGAAGTATTTTCTACAATGGACAACTCTCAAGGAAAATAGAAAACCTACTAAGGTGCCACATGGTGGCAGTAGGACAACTTGTAGGAAAAACAAAACAACAAAAAACCCCACTTCACCATCACTATCTATCTGGACTTAACATTTAAAACTGTATTGTATGATACATTTTAAAATGTAGTAGACTACATTTTGCTCTTTATGATTTTATGATAAATAGGAAATAATGCTAGGGTAGGTAGTGTGGAGACATTTAATTGACTCATGCTAGGAAAGTGATAAATGTTAAGAAACTTAAATGAGATTTATTTGCACGATAATGAAGACATCCCACTCAGAATACTCCCACACAACAGGAAGATTGCAAACTGAGGATAGGATTGCTACACTGAAGAGGGGATAGGATTAAATGTCTTCAAAGAAACTTCCGACACTAAAATCCAAACTTTGCACACTGGTATAAAAATGAAAAGGCATAAAATGAACCCACATATGCCCAATAAATGGGATCAAGGGTAAAACCAGCTATCTGAGCCTTGGGTTCATTCATTCATTCATCCAATCGTTCATTTAATAGCCATTTACTGAGCACCGTTAGGTGCCAGGCCCTGATCCAGGTACTGGGAACACAATGAGGAATGAAACTTCACAGAGCTTATATCCTAGGGACAGATAACATACAATATCTAGAAACAAGTACCTAATATGATATCAGGCTATATGAAGAAAAATAAGGCTGGTTAAGAGGACAGAGAAGAGCAAAGGGCTTTATTTTAAATGGAGTGACCTGGTTTCAAGCTACACTACAGAGCTGTAGTAATACAAACATTATGGTACTGGCACAAAAATAGACACAAAGATCAATGGAACAGATCTGACAGCCCAGAAATAAACCCATGCTTATATGGTCATTTAATCTATAACAAAGGAGGCAAGAACATACAATGGGAAAGGACCATCTTTTCAGTAACTGGGGTTGGGAAAACAGGACAGCTACATGCAAAAGAATGAAACTAGACCACGTTCTCATACCATACACAAAAAAATCAACTCAAAATGGATTACAGACCTAAATGTGAGACCTGAAACAATAAAACTCCTAAAAGAAAACATAGGCAGTGATCTCTCGGCTGTCAGCTTAAGCAAAAATATTTATGGATATGTCTCCTCAGGTAAGGGAAACAAAAGCAAAAATAAACTACTGGGACTATACCAAACTAAAAAGCTTTTGCACAGGGAAAGAAACCATCAGCAAAATGAAAAGGTAATGGGAGGAGAATGGGAGAAGATAGTTGGAAATGATATATCCTGAGAAGGGGCTTATATCCAAAATATATAAAGAACTACAACTCAACACCAAAACACCTAATAATCCAATTGAAAAGTGGGCAGAGGACCTGAACAGACATTTTTTTTTCCTCCAAAAAAGATATACAAACGACTAACAGATACATGAAAAGATGCTCACCATCACTCATCATCAGGGAAATGCAAATCAAAACCACCATGAGATATCACCTCATACCAGTCAGAATGGCTAGTATCAAAAAGACAAAAATAATAAGTGTTGGTAAGGACATGGAGAAAAGGGAATCCTTGTGCCCTGTTGGCAGGAAGGTAAATGGGTACAGCTTCTGTGGAAAATAGTATGAAAGTTCTCCCCAAAATTAAAAAAAGAAATACCATATGACCCAGTAATTCCATTGCTGGCTAGTTCCCCAAAATGAAATGAAAACACTAATTAGAAAAGATATATGGACCCCTATGTTTACTGCAACATGATTTCCAATAGTCGAGATATGGAAGCAACCTCAGTCCATCCATAGATGAAGGATAAAGAAGATGTGGTGTATACACATAATGGCATACTATTCAGCCATAAGAAATGAAATCTTGCCATCTGTAACATGGATGGACCTAGAGGGTATTACACTAAGTGAAATAAGTCAGACAAAGATGAGTATCAGATTGATTTCACTTACATGTGCAATCTAAAACACAAAGCAAACACACAACAGAAATAGACTCATAAATAGAGAACTGGTGGTTGCCGGAGAGGAAGGTGATGAGGGGATAAGTTAAGCAGATGAATGGGATCTAGAGGTACAAATTTCCAGTTATAAAATACGTAAGTCACAGGAATGAAAACAGCATATGGAATGTAGTCACTAATACTGTAATCACTTTGGTGACAGATGGTAGCTACACTTATGGTGAGTCCTGTATAGAACTGAATCACTCTGTTGTACACCTAAACTAATATAATACTATATATCAACTATACTTCAATTAAAAAAAAAATGAATGGACCTGGGTGGCTCAGTCGGTTAAATGATTCTTGGTTTCAGCTCAGGTCATGATCTCAGGGTCATAGGATTAAGCGCTGCATTGGGGCTCTGCGCTCAATGTGAGTCTGCGGGGGATTCTTTCTCTTCCTTTCCCTCTACCCTTCCCCCCACTGACGCACACATGTGCACACCCTCTCTCTCTCTCAATAAATAAATAAAATCTTCAAAAAAAAAAATGGAGAAGCCTGGGAAGGATTCTGAAGTGAGCAGGAGCTGAGGATGGTGAGGAGGGAGGCCTGTGATCATGTGCGGAAAGAACATTCCGGAAGACAGAATAGGAACACATGGGTTCCAAGGAATGGCAAGGAGACCTGTGTGGATGGAGCCATAGAGATGAGAAGTTTGGTCAAATTAATGCCATATAACACTTTGGATGTCACGGGTTAAAAAATCCTTTTATGAAGCTACATCAGTGTGGTCTGGGGCTTACTGCACCAAGGAAACTAACATGCTACAAAAAAGCAACAAATTCTGTCAAATGGATAAAAGTAAACACAATTATTTTCCTTTAGGGAAAATAAAACCAGACTGCAGGCCACACTTGCGCAGCTGGCCTTATCTAACAGGATGAATATGAATTTAATATCAGATGTCACTGAAGTATAACACTGACATTAACAGTTTTAGCCCTGCAATTTTTCTTTTCTAGCTGAATCAAGAAGTCATTAAACTCTATTCTGACCCATGGGAATGAAATCAGTTTGTTCCTGCCATCTGGGTAACTGGGAAATAAGCTGACAAGGACAAAGGCTGCCCAATTGTGAGAGACATCCTTGGCTGTGGAGAGACACAGATCATCGGGGTCCCCAACATGGCCCCAGGGCACTCACATTGTACTGACGAAGGCTGTACCTCAGTTTCGTCAAGGCTGCCTGGCGATCTGCACCCCATACAACCAGCTTCGCAATCATGGGGTCATAATGCACTGAAACCTCATCTCCTGAAATTGAAAAACCACAGTAATCACTCAAAGTCAAAACTCATAGTGATAAAATATGACATGCAGGACATTCTGCTGGGGCTTTATGCTCATTTCACACTTAATCTTCAGGAGTTCTTGCATGATAGATATCGTTACCACTGTTTTATTCATGAGGAACTGAGGCTCGCAGGGGTTTAAAAACTTACCACAAGTCTGAGGAGATGATGGCCCCCCGAGGGCACCAGTCCCGAAAAGAGTGATCGAATAACACACATGGTGGCTTTCCCCATCCTATCTTCTTCTGAACCTTCTCTTCCCTTCTCATTTTGGAAGTCAGTTCAAACTGCATTTACCCTCTCCCGTCACAATCACGTCTGTCCTTAGCATTCCCTTCCCGCCACCCTTCGGCTTCCTCATCAGAAAAATATGGATCATAATCCTACTATCCTAGAGGGTTCTTGGAGGATTGACAATAAAAGGCCAAATGCCATACCTGGCAGAACCAATAAACAAATAGCAGCTGTCATTGCGACGACAGAGTCTTAGAGAACAAGAATCCTAACAATGCAGCCCCATAAATTCAGGCCATGCACATGAAGACCCAGTCATAATCCAGCCTGTGCCCCTCAAGCTGCTAGCTGGAATAGTTGAAAAAAAAAAAAAAATCTGAACCATGCACATAGATAGCATGGTTCAAGGTTAAAAATGGTTCAAGTCAAAAGGATGTGGTATGTTATAAAGAATACTGTTCTAGGATCTTTGTGTGATTATTGGCAGCTCACTTGACCCCTCTGAACCCCAAGGTCTCCATCTATAAAATCAAGGTGTTAGAGTATACTCCCACATCCATCATCCCCCCACCTACCCACCCCACCACTCACCAACACATACAGAACACTTCTAGGCCCAGGCCTGAGTAAGGTGCTGCAAATATAACATGGAAGAAACTTATAATACAATGGGAAAGCTAGACAGGAAGTAAAAGCTTACTATAAAAGAACATAAGGAAAGTGCCTGAGGAATACATAAGGGGCTCAGGGAAACGCAGAAGAGGAAGGTTGGGGAAGCTTCTTGGAGTAGACGACCCTCCCCACGCGGAGATGTGAATCTGGGAGTCCTTCTTGGAATTATACCTCTGTTATCCTTTGAGCACTTTTGTTAAATTGCACTGCAAGTTTAGCTTGTCCTGCAGATTCTTTCTTTTCCATTGCAAGTGTTCTCTTTTCTCGCTAAAGTATTCTGCTGTTAAATTCAAAAAAATGTACTGACAGTATACTAAGTCTTGCTGTGGTTTAGCCAGAGCTCTCAAAATTCTTCCAATTTGTCCTCAAGATGTCCTGACTCCTCATTTTTACTTTCAAGACACTGTGTGACTTGCTCTCCACCTGTAGCCCTAGCTGCACCATCCTGCACCCTTTCCTCCAGCCACACGTTTTCTTACAGTTCCTCCACCACGCCTGGAGTTAAGCTCTCCTTTCTTCACTGTTCTGTGTGCTGCTCAATCTGTCTACTCAGATCCACTCATGGTTCCTCTTCAAAATGTGTCCCGGCTGTACTGGCCTAATACAACCTCCAATCCTGAGAACTGCTCTTCATCACTAGCCATCCGAGTAACTTCTCTGGCAACTAGAGTCAAGGTGGTAGGAGCTCAGGGCATGGACTCTGGAGCCAGAGAGACCTGGTCTGAATCTTGGCTCCAACAGGGACCTTGGGCAAGTCACCTAACTTCTCGCTGCCCCGGTCTCCTCATCTGGAAAATGGGGGTGATAACAACACCTACTCACAGGATAGTTCTCATGGTTAAAGCAGCCCATGTAAAAAAGTCACCTGGAACAGTGTACACAGTACACAGTAAATGCTAAATAATTGCTATGACCATCATTGTAAATCATATGGTGACTATGAGAACTCTTGTGCAGTTATTGTTTTATTTCTCTTTATTTCTTTGATTATTGTTTATTTTGCACTGAGTCTATATATTAATTCCATATATTAATTCTCCAGCTTGACTTTAAGTCTCTTGACAACAGAGGGCATTGGGCATAGTGGGAAGCAGAGCCTTAAATCACTTTTAGAACTATGCAGAGTAGAAATATAAATGTGTGTTATTGAGGTTTGAAGAAGTACTGCTACATTTCAACAAAGGGCATATTGTTTAAAAACACTAGCTATTTTTTTATTATATTTTTTTATTTTTTATAAAGCTATTTTTTTAAATAACTATTGCAAAAAGAAAAATAAAGATTAATGAGAAATCAAATCTTTTATTCTAAAACATACTAGACACTTCCATAAGACACAGGGAAAAGATGCTGTCTGGAAATAATTACACACTGAAAATTCAAAAAGACCGAGACTTTTCATTTTATTTCACTTTACCTTGTCTTACTCCAGTTTCAATCCTAGTGCAAAGATCTGCCTGAGGGGTGGAGAGATGCACTAATGGCCCAGCCCCGGGCATGAAGTTATTGTCAGGATCTTCTGCATATATTCTAGCTTCAAAGGAATGGCCCTGCAGAGTTATTTCTTCCTGGCTCAAAGGAATCTTCTCTCCTGCTGCAATCTGGTAAAAGAAGATGTGCTTCTATGAAAATCCCCCAATAGCACCTATGAGACTTGGAAAGTTGATGGTCTTGCCTTTTTCCATGGAAAATGTACACTTGGGCTTTATAATGAAGCCAAATAAAAATTATTATTTTATCCATCTCTCCAAGTTTGGGACAAACACAAAAATAGGTTAAAAAACAGATGCAGCTTGGAAATAATGTATTAATTACAATGGATTTCTAGAGTTTTTAAGTAGAAAAAACAGGTGAACTGATGGCTAAATTATAAAGATCAATGTTTTTTCAATGTAATCACAGTTACAATTTCTTACTGGCAAGATAATCTGTTTTCATTTAAAATATCAGTGCTCAGTTACCACTTTTATAGTTAATTATTTTTTTATAGTTAATTTTTTAAATAGTTTTTTTATAGTTAATTATTAGTTGGTGTTTAGGACCACGCTCACAGCTATGGCAAAAGTGTGGCATTTGTCATCTTTGTTAACCTTTTTTTAAAAAGTTTATTTAAGTAATCTCTACACTCAATGTGGGGCTCAAACTCACCACCCTAAAATCAAGAGTCACACGCCCTACCCACTGAGCCAGCCAGGTGCCCCCATCTTTG
This sequence comes from Mellivora capensis, assembly GCA_004024625.1. NCBI lineage: Eukaryota > Metazoa > Chordata > Mammalia > Carnivora > Mustelidae > Mellivora > Mellivora capensis. The sequence continues at coordinate 81,486 of PISX010001939.1, read as the reverse complement.
TCATCTTCATCACCAAGTAAGTGATAAAGCGAAACAGAAAGGGGAACACGATGGTTTTTTAATTTTATTATGTTAAACGCATATCGTGTGATACCAGATTATAAACAGGATTACCATCGTTGCTTATCACTACTACAATTATGCTGACTGTTATGTACTAATACAACAACTCTCTCTCTTCAACCAGTATAATTTGGAAAAGGCTATTGGAGGATATGCTGTCACTCTCTCTACTCTCTCCTTAAGTTGTCCTCTAAGATCAGAAAAGGACAAACTGAGAAAGCAAAAGCCAGAGGGGAAGAAATGAAGTAATTTAGCACCACCTGGAATTAAGCAGGAAAGCATGAAACAGAGGCAAAGATTTCATTTCTTAAGTCTGTAGGTAGGAAAAATCAGGAACTACAGGAGTTAAGAATGAAAGGAAAATGGAGTACACTGAATACCTTTTTGACGCGGTCTTTCAAACCACAGACTCTGCAGCCCTATTGCCTGGGTTCCAATTGTTTTTATACTTTGTTCTGGGCATGTTTCTTAATCTCTTCATGCTTCAGAGAAATGTGCATATGGTAAGCTCTACACAAGTGTTAGCTATTGTCATTTCATTCTTATCCTTTATGATGAAATACTTTTTAATGTTTTAATAAAGAATTCTATTTGTCTTGATACAAGCAAGGAGAAGAATGACCATGTGTCCGTATTTCAAGATGTGATCTTATTTCTAACTATATAGCCCCATTTCCATTTGGCTTATCTTTCCTTATTTTCCTCTCAGGTAGGCTTCTATCTGGGTTCAGAAGAAACATGCCCCAACCAAGCCTCTGGATCTTTGGAAATCTGTGTCATGTTAGTTCGCTCAGGCTTAGACACTGACTCTTTGGAACTCCCGGACCTTGGGCATTTTCCCCAGCTTCCCTGGACAAGGCTACCCACCGGCGTCTGCAACCCAGGTGCTGACATCACTGCAGCCTCATTCTAGGGCGTTCTTGCCTCCAGAGGCTGGTCCTGGAGCTTGAACTCTTAACCCACTAAATGGCAAGACCCCTTGTTTTACCTCTGCCTGGAAGGTGGACTCCAAGTGCCTTGAATGTTGTAAATGAGGTCCAGTGGTATCCATCAGTTCTAGAATCCCTCCCCTGATAAGAAAAGCCTGTGTGTCTTTTTAAAGGGCCTTCCAAAGCTCTTGCAATTTCTTGAGAGGCAAAAATAAAAAGTCTACTGGTTCCCCTTATTTCCAAAAGCTTTCTCTTCCTTTCCTTAGAAACCTTTTATCCATCATGATTTCAAAATTATAGACTCCTGGGGCACTGGAGTGGCTTAGTCAGTTAAAAGTCTGACTTTTGGTTTCAGCTCAAGTCTAGATCTCAGGGTGGTGAGATTGAGCTCTGCTTTGGGCTCTGCACTCAGTGCAGTCTGCCTGAGACTCTCTCCCTTTCCCTCTGCCCCTCCCACCACCTCTAAAAATCAATCAATCAATCAATCAATCAATCTAAAACAAACAAAAAAAAATCTGGAGTCTCTCAATTACTGCTTCAGGAAAAAAAAAAAAAAAACAAACCCTTTCCTTGAATTCTGGAAACAGAACCACTCTTTCCAAAACTTTCTAAATCTGCTTTAATTTTTCCCTCACTTACTAACATTAGCCTGATGTGCCTGGTTTTCATTAGCTCCCAAGGATATAGAGGTCCCAAAGAATTTTATGGCTCAATTAAAACCACCAATCATCCCCAAGGAACCAGCAAAAGGAACATCATATTATTGTTCATAGATGTTCTGAAAAGACAAAATTATCAAAATAATCAAGATTTTAGCATCACAACCATGCAAAAAAAAAAAAGTGATTCAAATATATAAAAAACCAAGAATCCTACAGAGAGCAAAAGTATTTATAGTGCTTAAATATTTTTTCATATTAAAAAAGGCTATAAAACCAAATGTTTTCAATAATGAGAGTAAAACAGACTAAGTTATTATTCTTATTTGAAGGAATATGCTTTATGGAACTCTAGTTCAAACTGGCCAGTGTTTCTAGGAAACTATTTATAACAAAGGAATAATTATAGACTTACACTTTTGTAACATACAGTAGACATATCATACCAATGTCAAAAATGTTATAAAAATTTCTAAGCACTTATTCTGAGTGGGCTATACTTATCCTACCAACAACAGTGTGCCAAGTCAGCATTTGCATGTGGCTCACTCTATTTGTCTAGATCATTACCTTGATCTTGGTCATTACCTTCATTTCCAGCTCTTCCTTAGCTCATTTCACTGAGGCTAGCATCTGTCCTGCCTCTAAAATCAAATGATGGCCCGGGCCAGAATACTGTGGCCTCAGGCAGAGCACGAGGCTTTGGTGTTGAGATAAGGTGGTCACAAGAAAGCCTCGGGGGCAGCAGCTCACCTACCCGTTGCCTTAGGCTGCCCCATGCCGAAGAGAAATGATGATGACAGTTTAGAAATCTGAGTCCATAAAGTAACAATAATGTCACAGCAACAAATGCAATTATCATCTTTAACTTCCCATTTCCCTGTCCTCATGACAACCTCCAAGAATTGAACCCTTGTCCAAAATGACACCATCTTTTAGGAGGCTAGCAGGTAACATATTCTCAAGACTTATCTTTAACAGAAAAAACATTCCCACCCTAAGCTGCCACTCCACCAAGTCAGTTCCTGTGATCATCTCAGTAACAGGATGTTCCACTTGCAGCCTTGTATTCATTTCCATGAAGTAGAAATTGTGCTTTGAGTCCATAATAAACTCCACAGTTCCTAAAAAGATAAAATACAACGGTCACATTTCAATAGCATATAATCAGTAGAAATCAAAACCTTCTGTGATGTATCACATCAACTTTTTATTAACATATTTTTAAAATTTAATTTTATTTAAATTCAGTTAATTAGCACAGTGTATTGTTAGTTTCAAAGGCAGAGTTCAGTGATTTATCAGTTGCATATAATACCCAAGGCTCATTCTATCACTTGCCCTCCCCAATGTTCATCACCCAGTTACCCCTTCCCCCGACCCTGCTCCACTCCAGCAACCCTCAGTTTCCTATAGTTAAGAGTCTCTTATGGTTTGTCTCCCAAAATCAGAGAGAGAAACAAATCACATCAACTTTTAATGCTGCCTTCATTCAATGGTAAACAAATGGTAAACATTATGCATTTCGTGAAGAAAATATCTTACATTTTGCAGCAGCAAATGAGCCTTAATAAAAAATAGGAAGCCACACATGAAATCTAGCAACAAAAAGTATGTTTGTGGTTTTCAGCAAAGGGTAATAAGCCCAAGTTCTGAGTAGTGTCTTGCAGCAACAAGAACACGGTTGAACCGGGACACCTGGGTGGTTCAATTGGTTAAGCGGCTGCCTTCAGCTCGGGTCATGATCCCGGCGTCCTGAGATCAAGTCCCACATCGGGCTCCTTGCTCGGCAGGGAGCCTGCTTCTCCCTCTGCCTCTGCCTGCCACTCTACTCAGTCTGCCTGTGCTCGCTCGCTCTCTCTCCCTCTCTCTCTGACAAATAAATAAGTTTAAAAAAAAAAAAAAAGAGAACATGGTTGGACCATGTGTTATGGCTTTGGTGCACCGGGATCCCCGGAGGCTCACACTGTGACATCCCATCTCACTCTTACCCAGTAGAAAAAATATAATAGTATTTTTGCCTCCTGATTGTGGGCTTTGGAGGTTTCCTTTAAAAGTCCTTTTGCTGGTGATCCAGTGGAAGATTGCTTAGCAACAAAAAGCTACATCTTTCCCAACCTTATTAAGGTGTAATTTCATATAATAAAATTTACCCATTTTAAGTGTAGGGGAAGTGTGTTGAGTTTCAGTCGCAATTGAATACAGTCATAGAACCACCACCACCACCATGAAAATGCAAAATATTTCCATTATCCAAAATGTTCCCTTGTTCCCCTTTGTAGTCCGTCCCTTCCCTGGGTCACTGGCTCCAGGCAACCATAGATTTTTCCTAGTGTCTTATAAATGAAATCATATACTACGCAGTTTTTTGTGTTTGAGGTTTTTTCACTTAGCTGAAAGTTAGTTCCATATAATTTAAGACAGTTTCTCAAACTGTGGGTCATAACCCATTGGCACCTTGTAAAAATTTAGCGAAGACTTCTACTTTCTGGTCCATAAGAAGCTAAGAAGTCACCATTCTAACCTGACAGGAGTAAAAAGCCAAATAAACTGAAAAATCAACAATTTTTCTCAGATCCATCAGAGATATAAAGTCGTAGGGCAAACTGCTGACCCCCAAATCGGAGAGGCAGGCAAATACAGAGATTCAAAACTTACTGGAACAGAAACTCATGAACAAAACTTCTAAGGGAACAAGTACCAGAGGAGGAAAAACTGGGCTGTAACTGACGAGTTGCTGGACGCTCAGTGTGGACAACTCTGCGAGTCACAACCTCCAAGGACAGCCCCCTGTACTTTTGTGTTTTACCTGCAGAAGCTCTATCCGATCCTCACAGTGAATATTGGAGAAAAATCCCCTTGAGCCTCTCACAGCAGAAAGGGAAAGGGAATCATCTGAAGTACACCAGAGTTCTGTTCTGACCAAGATTTGTCCATAAGAGAACTATTTTACTAGAGCCTAAACTATGGGTTTTTCATCAGAGCCTAATTAACAGACGTGGAAGAAGGGAAATACACAACTCCAGCCATCCTGCCCCCATAAGTGAATAAATCAAAACAAGTAAGCAAAAACAAAACAAACAAACAAACAAAAAACCCCAAACTGAGACACACTGGTGAAATTCAGGGCCCAAGCTCACCAAGACACTTAAGACATAATCCTAGGAATACAGAACACCTCTCCTTCCCCACACCTAACCACCACATACTAAAGACCTGTTCACCACAGTTCTTTTTACCTGGTACCTCAGGTCAGGCTATCAAGAAATAAATTACAAGGCACAGTAAGAGGCAAAAAACACAGTTTAAAGAGACTGAAAAAGCATCAGAACCTGACTCAGAAATGACAGAAATACTGGAATAATCAGACCAAGAACTTCTTTATTTAAATATATATGTTTTTTAATTTATTTGTCAGAAAGAGGGAGAAAGGACAGCAGGGAGAGCAGCAGGCAGAGGGACAGGCAGGTTCCCCACTGGGCAAAGAGCCTGATGTGGGACTCGATCCCAGGACCCTAGGATCATGACCTGAGCCAAAGGCAGATGCTTAACCAACTGAGCCACCCAGGCATCCCCAGACCAAGAACTTAAGAACATTCTGGTTAGTACAGGAATAGGTTTAATGGGAAAAGTAGACACATGCAAGAATCCACATAGATAAGATTCCTTGGAAATTCAAGGAATCAAAAAGAAATGCTAGGAATCAAAACACGGTAATAGAAATGAAGAATGCCTTTGGTGGGCTCATCAGTAGACTGGACACAGATAAGAAAAGAATCTCTGAGCTTGAGAATATGACAACAGAAACTTCCAAAACTAAAAGTGAAGACAAAAAAGACTGAAAAAAACAAAACAGACTATCCAAGAACTGTGGACAACTAGACAAGGTGTAACATATACATAAATGGGAATACCAAAAAAATAAAAGAGAAAGGACCAGAAACAATATCTGCAGCAATAATGACTAAGAATTTTCTCAAATTAATGTCGAGACATTGAACCACACCTCTGGAAGGTTAGAGAACACTAAGCAGGATAAATGCCAAAAAAAACCCCCCAAACGCTATACCTAGGCATATCATTTCCAAAGTACAGAAAACAAAAATGAATGAATGAATGAATGAATGAATGAATCCTGAAAGAATCTGGGGCTGAGGGGAAACACCTCACTTATAAAGGAGAAAAGATAAGAATACGTATGACTTCTCTTCAGAAACCATGCAAGCAAGAGTAGAGTGTTATTTAAAGTCTTGAGGGAAAAAAAATTAACTTGGTATTCTGTTACCTTGTGGAGTTATCCTTCTGAATGAAGGAGAAATAGGGACTGTTTCAGATAAATAAAAATTGAGAAAATTTATTGGCAGCAGATCTATCTCCCAAGAAAATAGGTCGAATTTGCATTTGAAATGCAAATTTTAATGTGCATGCACCTAAGAAGAGAGTGTCAAAATACATGGAATTAAAAACTGAGACCTGCAAATAGATGAATCCACTAATACAGCTAGAGATTTTAACACCACTTTATCAGAAATGGACAAATCTAGCAGGCAGAAAAATAAAGACATAGTTGAACTCAATAGCAACACCAATAAATTGGACATAATCGATGTCTACAGACTACTTTATCCAACAATAGCACACTGCATATTCTCAAACTCACATGAACATTCAACAAGACAGACCACATTCAGGGTCACAGAAAAAACCTAAACAAATTTAAAGGAATAGATATACAATGTTTGCTCTCAAGACCATAATTAAATTAAAAATTAATTGAACTAGAAATCAGTAATAGAAAGATAGCTAGGAAAAAAGTCCCCAAATACTTGGAGATTAAATAACACAGTACCAAGTAACACATGGACCAAAGAAGAAATCCCAAGTGAATTTTTAAAATATTTTAAACTAAATGAAAATAGAAATACAACTTTTCAAAAATTGTTAGATGTACTGAAAGCAGTGCTTAGGGGGAAATTTATAGCACTCAATCCATATATTTGAAGAGAAGAAAGATCTAAAATTAAGCTTCCATTTTAGGAAATTAGAAAAAGAGCAAATTAATTCTAAAGTAAGCAAGAGAAAAGAAATAATAGAGTAGAAATCTATGAAATTGAAAATAGAAAATCTACAGAGAAGACCAATAAAACCAGAAGTCAGTTCTTCGACAAGATCAATAACATACATAAGCTTCTAGCCACGTTGTTTAAGAAAAGAAAAGAGAGAGGAGACAAATTATTAATATCAGAAATGAATGAAGGGAAATTACTATAGGTCTTACGGTTGTTAATAGGATATCAAAAGTATTTTATGAACAACTCTATGATCATAAATTTGATAACTTAAATGAAACAGACCAATTCCTTGAAAGACACAATCTGCCAAAAGTCACATAAGAAAAAAAATCACTCTGAAATAATCTGAACAGGTCTCTATCTACTAAGGAATTTGAAAAAATCATTAATAACCTCCCAAGCCTCTAAAATAAACCCAGATTGGTTCCCTGGTGAGCTCTACCAAACACTGAAGGTAGAATTTATACCAATTTTCTATAATCTCTTCTAGATCATAGAAGACAGAATACTTCCTAACTCATTTTATGAGACTAGCATTACCTTAATACCAAAACGAGAGAAAGATTTTACAATATCTCTTATGAACATGGATGCAATTCCTCAACAAGATATTAGCAAATCAAATCCAAGAATGTACCAAAATAAGAATATACCATGACCAAATAGGATTTATCCTAGGTATGCAAGGCTGGTCCAACATTTGAAAATCAATTAATGTAATCCATAACATCAACAAGCTAAAGCAGAATCAAATGACTGTATCAATAGATGCAGAAAAAGCATTGGATGAAATCCAATACCTAATTATAATAAAAACTCTCAATAAACTACTAACAGAGAGGAACTTCCTAATTTGATAAAGAAGATTTATAAGAACACAGCTAACATTATATTTAATGGTGAGAAACTAGAAGATTTTCTACTAAGAAGAGAAATAAGGGAAGGATGTCCATTTTCACCACTCCTTTTCAACATCACACTGAAAGTTCTAGTAATGCAATTAAAAAAGGAATAAAAGGTATGTGGATTGAGAAGAAAGAAATGACACTGTCTCATCACAGATGACCTGTCTATGTAGAAAAATCCAAAAGAACTGACAAACTCCTGGAACTAAAAAGTGATCATTAACAAGCAGGATATAAGGCTAATATAAAAAGTGAATTGTTTTACTATATACCAATGATGAACAAGTAGAATTTGAAATTAAAAACACAATACCATCTATACAAACACCCCCAAAATGAAATAGGTATAAATCTAACAAAGTATGTGTAAGATCTATATGAGAAAATTATAAAACTCTGATGAAAGAAGTCAAGGAAGAACAAAATGGGGAGATATTCCATGTTCATGGAAAGGAAGACAACCTTGTTTAAACGTCAGTTCTCCCCACTTATTGTACAGAGATAACATAATCCAAATTAAAATTCCAGCAAGTTATTTTGTGGAGATCAAAAAACTGATTTTCGTGTTTTATAGGGAGAGGCAAAAGACCCAGAATAGCTAATTTAATATTGAAGGAGAATAACAAAGTTGGAGGACCGACACTGAGTTCAAGATTTACTACTATAAAGCTACAGTATTCAAAATAATGAAGTACCTGGGAAAGAACAAACAGATCAGTGGAACAGAATTGGCAGCTCAGAAATCGACCTATATAAATATAGTCAATTGATCTTTGTTGAAGGAGCAAAGATAGTCTTTCAAAAAAATGGCACTGGAATGGTGTTATTGTATATGTCTTACATACAAAAAAATGAATCTAGACAGAGATCTTATGCTCTCAAAAATTAACTTAAAATGGACCATAGAGCTAAACTGGGAACACAAAACTATAAAATTCCTAGAAGATAGGAGAAAACCTAGATGACCTTGGGTATGGTGACACCTTTTTAGGTACAACAGCATGATTCATTAAAGAAATAATTGATGAGCCAGGCTTCATTAAAATTAAAAACTTCCGCTCTGCAAAAGATAATGACAAGAGGATGAGAAGACAAACCACAGACTGGGAGAAAATATTTGCTGATGACACCTCTGATGACGGACTACTATCCAAAATTGATTAAGGAGTCGTAAAACTCAGTAACAAGAAAACTAACAAACCAATTTAAAAAATGGGCAAAACACCTAAACAGACCTTACTAAAGAAGAAACACAGATGGCAAGGAGGCATATGAGAAGATGATCCAGTCATGTTATTAGGGAAATGCAAATTTCAATGAGATACAACTACACACCTATTAGAATAGAACACTGATAATACCAAATGCTAGTGGAGATGTGGAGCAACAGGAACTCTCCTACATTGTTGGTGAGGATGCAAAATGGTACAGCCACTCTGGCAGAAAATTTGGCAGTTTCATACAACACTAAACATATTCTTACCGTACAACCCAGTGATTAAACTTCTTGATGTTTACCTAAATAAACTGAAACTATGCCCACATAGAACTCTGCACACAGGTTCTTATAATCGTTTTATTTACAACTGCCAAACTTAGAAAGCAATCAAGATATCCTTCAGTAGGTGACAGGATAAATCATGGTGCATCCAGACAATGGAATATTATTCAACACTAAACAGAACTGATCGACCTATGAAAACACATGGAGGAAACTTAAATGCATATTAAATGATAAAAGCCAATCTTAAAAGGCTACAAACTATTATGCTTAGTGAAATAACTCAATCAGAGAAAGACAATTATCACATGATCTCCCTGATACGAGGAAGTTGAGAGGCAACATGTGGGGTTTGGGAGGGTAGGAAAGGAATAAATGAAATAAGATGGGATCGGGAGGGAGACAAACCATAAGAGACTCTCAATCTCACAAAACAAACTGAGGGTTGCCGGGGGGAGGGGGGTAGGGAAAGGGTGGTGGGGTAATGGACATTGGGGAAGGTATGTACTATGGTGAGTGCTGTGAAGTGTGTAAACCTGGCAATTCACAGACCTGTACCCCTGGGGCTAATAATACATTATACGTTAATTAAAAAAAAGGGCTACAAACTGTATGATTCCAACTATATGACATTCTGGAAAAGGCAGAACTATGGAGGCAACAGAAAGGTCAGAGACTGTTAGGAGTTAAAGATAGGAAGGGATAAAGAGCAGAGCACAGAGCCTCTTTAGGGCATTGAAAGTACTCTGTGCAATACTACAAAGGTGGATACATGTCATTACACATTTTTCCAAATGTATATACTATACAACAATGTCATAGAACACACAATATCAAGAGTGAACCCTAAGGTAAATTATGGATTCTGGGTGATATTGATGTGTCACTGTAGGTTTGCTGACTGTAACGAATGAACCCCTCCGCTGTGGATGCTGACACTTGGGGAGGCTGTGCAGGGTGGAGGTGGGGAATATGGCAACTCGCTGCTCAATTTAGCAGTGAACCAATTAAAGTTTACTAATTTTAAAAGAGTCAAAAGAAAGCATTTTAGTGATTTTATTTTAAAATGGGATAGAAAATATCAAGTAGCATTACTCATAATTAAGATAAGTACTGTTTAGTGAATTTTTTTCCAACTATACATGTATACAGACATAAATACATATGTATACATACTTATGTGTACATACGGGGTCTCAATGTAAAATGTATTTCTTAATGTGGGTATAATTTGTTTGAAAGACAATGATTTAAAAGTTGTAAGTTTCTTTTGCCTTCTGAATATCAATAAATGATTCTTCTTGTCTATTCAAAGTAAATCTTAGCATACCTGCTCCAACATAATTTACAGCTTTAGCAGCTCTGACTGCAGCTTCTCCAAGCTTTTTTCTTATTTCAGGTTTAATACCAGGCTACGAAAAAATATTTAAAATAAATTTCCATTAGTTCTTTGCCCTACTAGATATTTCCATTAAGATCCAATATTGCATTTCTAGGTATCAAATATTACATTAAAGAGTTAATATGGATAAATAGCTAATGCTATATATTTCATCAAGAAATACATCCTATACCACAGTGAACAGCTCCATACCAAAGTGTAATCGTTCTGTTAGTACTGTTAGTAATTTCTATGAACTGTAGATATTATTCAGCATAATGATATATCAATCTCCTTTGTACCTACATAAGAACTTTCATGACTATATATCCAACTACACATATCAATATGAAAACTCTGAATGATCATTATATTATTTAAAGATGGTAGAGCAATCTGGGCCATGTGACCAATAATTATCTTGGAATAATGGTAAACCTTAAGAGTCCAACCTAGTAAGAAAGGTTCATAGAAATGTAGGTTAAATAGTAGGCAAAGGTTTTAACACTTTAAAACAGTGCTCTACAGCCACATACTTAAGCAATCACTACTTGAAAATAAGGCTTTACTGAAATTATTGTTGACATTTACTTTGAATGATATAATATAGTCTGCAACAGAAATTAAAATTTGAATACAGTATGAGAGCAACAAACTGATTAACCAGAAACCTCAGATCCCCGACCTTTTACAAGTACTGAAAAAAAACAAAAAACAAAAACCATGTAGAAAACCTTGGACAAGAAAGCCTATGGCAGTAGTAGGCTCAAAGAAATGTAAATCCAAAAAGGGGTAGGAGTAGGCCTTCTAGGCATAGGCCTTGACCCAGAGAACAACCAAAACCAATCAAGAGACAGACCCAAAGAGATGTAACAATTAATTCCAAGGGGGAAAAGTCACCAAATAAGAGCAAATCTCCCTCCTCTACAATAAATCTCTATGGCAGGAAGATGACTTATATATTTTAGGGACACCTCAAACAGAAGTTAAAATAAAAGAAACTTCAAAAAAAAAATTCAGTGAGCCAGGCCAACCCATCCCTCAAATATTCCCATTAAATTTTAAAATCTATATGGAATTATTACACAATTGCTCCCTATAAGTCAGATTCAGATCTTCCTCAACTTACAGTGGGGTTGTGCCCAGATAAACCCAACTTAAGTTAAAAATATCAGAAGTTGAAAATTCACTTAAACACATGTAACCTACCAAACATCCTAACTAAGCTTAGTCTACTTTAAGTGTGCTCAGAACACTCACAGTGGCCTACAGTTGGGCAGAATCATCTAACACAACAGCTATTCCGTAATAAAAAGCTGAAAATCTCATGTGATTTGCTGAATACCGAGTACAGAGAGTGTACGAACGGGTACAGGTAAGAACGATTTTGTTTACCCTCCTGGCTGTGTGGCTGACTGGCTCACTGTTGCTGCCCAGGAGAGTACCATACCAAATATAGAGCCCAGGAAAAGATCAAATTCAAAATTCGAAGTACTTCTATTAAATGTGTATGACTCTTGCACCACTGTAAAGCCAAAATATTCTAAGTTGAACCATGGTGAAGTCAGGGACAGTCTGTACTTCGATCAGAGTAGATTTTCCTAGATACCATCCAAAAGGATCATGGCCCTCAGTATGGCAGCCTGGGAATTTCAACCCCCTTCTCATCCTCAAGGCTTCAGTGGGGCCTCATCTTTATACTACCCCTGGGAAGCAGCTATTCAGCAGGACTCTGGAGGAGACACTCCCTTCACTGATTTCTGATGTGAAAATCAGAGGGATTGAGGTTTACGTTATAGAGAAGCTTGCAAATTTCTTTACAAGGTCCTTACCCCTGGGGCTTCCTCAATGATCTTCTGATGCCTCCTCTGTACACTACAGTCTCTTTCAAACAAGTACACAGCATTGCCATGGTAGTCACCAAACACCTGGACTTCCACATGCCTATTTAAAAACCCAATGAGAAAGTTTCCACTTGTAGAATGAACATTCTAGGAAAAAAATTACACACATGAAGTGACTAGGAAATAAGAAAACATAGAGGAGCATATATTTACAACCTCAGAGTAGGTACAAGTCACAAGTACAAACTGTCAAGGAAAACTGATAAATCTCACATCAAAATTACAAATTACAATCATATTTCATATATTCTCAAAAAACCAAAGATAACTTTTTTATGATCAGGGGATTTTTATTTCATTTTTTATTATTTTTAAAAAGATTTATTCATCTATTTTAGAGATAGAGAGCAAGCAGAGGGAGAGAGAATCCTGAAGCATACTCTCCACTGAGCACGGAGCCTGATACAGGGCTCAATCCCAAGACCCTGAGATCATGACCTGAGCTGAAATCAAGAGTCAGCTGCTTAACTGACTGAGCCACCCAGGCACCCTATAATCAGGAGATTTTTTAAAAAAATCAACTCTCATGGTCAGATTTTATAAACTCAGGCAGACTAAAAGTTATAATGGCTCATCCATAAGAAGGTTAAGGAATAAATCAGTATGGATCATGAATTTTTAAAAAATATTACTATTATTATCATAAAAACAAAAAAGGCACTTTAATGTTGAATCTAAAATAGTAAAATTATGAGAAATCACATTAAGAGTAAATGCACAGAACACTTAAGAAAATGAGGGTACACAGACCATTTGGTGAACATGAAAGCATTCTTCTCAGCAGGTTTATTCTGATAGGTTCACTTTGTAGTTTACCTCACATATTCACCACCATGATGGAGAAATGAATGACCAGCAAATGTTTTCTCTGTTGATTTTTTAAAATAAAAATTGTCAAAAAGAAATAATGATAAAAGAAAAACCAAGAAGGGTCTTGTAAATGTACTGTTGTAGCACAAAAGCTCATTTCTGTTCCTTTTTGTTTACCTCACGAAGCCACTTTATTAAACCACTTGAAAAATGTAGTTTCTTGATATACCATTTCTACTGAATGTTCAATTTTAACGTTTTCCAACCTGTCCAATACATGCTCTTGACAAAATAATAGGAACTGATTTCTTCCTTTCGGATCTGCCTGCTTGAGTTTTTCTCCTCTTTTCATTTATCTTTAAGCTATTATCACCAAACACTTTCTTGCTATTACTTCTCTGGACAAACTGTTGTCTGTGTGATCAACTGAGAAGAGAAAAATGAGAGATTTTATTTTAGCCTCATTTAGTCCTTCTTGAATGCTCTTCCTTTCTTTACGGAGATCCAAATTTCTGACCTGTATCATTTTCCTTCTCTCTGAAGAACTTGTTATCATTTCTTAGAAGTCAAGTCTGTGGTAACAATGTCCCTCAACTTTTGTTTGTCTGAGGAAGTCTGTTTCTCCCTCCTATTTGAAGGATAATTTCACTGGACACAGAGTTCTGTTAGTTTTTTTTTTTTCCTTTCAATGCTTTATAAATATTTCACTCCCCCCTATTCTATCTTAAGCCTGATATATTTCTTATCTTGTTTCTCTATAGGTAAGACATTCTTATCCCCATGTTTCCCCCAAGATTTTCTATTTGTCTTTGGTTTCCTAGAAGTTTGAATATGATTCAAAAGATGTTTTGATATTTATCCTGCTTGGTATCCTGAGAGCTTCCTAGTTCTGTGGTTTGGTGTTTGTCATTAATTTTGAAACATTTTTGGCCATTATTACCTCAAATATTTCTCCTGCTCCTTTCTTTCTTCTAGTAGTAGTCAAATAACACATAGGCTATACCTTTTAAAACTGTCCCACAGAGCCTGGATATTAACGTTTGTTTTCATTCTTATTTCTCTTTTCATTTCAGTTTGGGAAATTTCCATTGACCTATGTTCTAGATCACGGATTCTTTCCTCAGCTGTGTCCAGTCTACTCAGGAGCCCACCAATTGCATTCTGCATTTCTGTTACATTGTTTTTGATTCTTAGCATTTTCTTCTGACTTTTCTCTTCAAGTGTCCATCTCTCTGCTTACATTTCCCAAAGGGTCTTGCTTGTTGTCCCCTCACTCCATTAGAGCCCTTCACATATTAATCAGTGAAACAACTCTGTATCTGGTAATTCCAAAATCTGTGGTTCTGATGTTTGCTTTGTCTCTTTACATTGTGCTTTTTCTTGCCTACATTTTGGCATGCCTTGTCATTTTTTTTGGTAAAAGCTGGACATGAGGTATCACTTTACAGTAACTAAGATAAATACAGACGCTTACTGTAAAGTTTAATGTGAATCTGGCCAGGCCTCTGGGTTTAATGTCTGCAGTAGCTGTAGGTACCAGAGGCTTGTTTCCTCTAGTGTCCTTGTTTTGTTTTGCTTTGTTTCTCCTGTTGTCTTTGACTAGGAGCTCTTCTTAAACAGAGTCTGTGTCTTACAGTTCTTTCACTTGAAACCCTGTTATTATACTAGGTCCCTGGTGACGTGGTAGAAGGGTGCAGGGGAGGGAATGCAGACTATGATCTAGTGATTAAATCTCGGTGTTTTAGTGGGCTCATATCCCTGTGTGCTTCCAGTTTCTGTGTTCATGAGCACCATCTGTTTGTATGTATGTGTATATATATTTTTTAAAGATTTTATTTGACAGAGAGAGCGCACAAGCAGGGGGACCAGGAGAGGGAGATATTTATTTATTATTATTATTATTATTATTATTATTTTTTTAAGATTTTATTTATTTGTCAGAGAGAGAGGGAGAGAGAGTGAGCGAGCACAGGCAGACAGAGTGGCAGGCAGAGGCAGAGGGAGAAGCAGGCTCCCTGCCGAGCAAGGAGCCCGATGTGGGACTCGATCCCAGGACACTGGGATCATGACCTGAGCCGAAGGCAGCTGCTTAACCAACTGAGCCACCCAGGCGTCCCGGGAGATATTTATTTGTAAAGTAAGCTGTACAACCAGTGTGAAGCTTAAATTCATGACCCTGAGATCAACAGTCACATGCTCCACTGACTGAGCCAGTGAGGTGCCCCTAGAGGTGTTTCTTAGCATTTTTTCTCTCATTACATGAAACAGGAAAGCTAGAGGGGGTTAGAGTTGGCTAACTACCCTTCTCACAGAACAGCAAAGTTTCCCTTGGAGAGCTGGCCTTTGTTAGGGAGAACAGACCACACCGGGCCTATTTCAGATGGTTACTTTTCTCCTCCCTCTGCCCCAGAATGGGAGGGAATTTTTCCTGGATTTTCACTGTGAGAACCTGGTGGTGTTCTTGAAGGGAAAACATGAAAATCGGGGGTTCCCCGACACTGGACCTTGAGGGGTTTCATGCTAGTCCACACCCAGACTCCAGGAATTTATCATAATCCCAGTAGAAGTGTCCCTATCAATTTATGGCTTTCCATGGCTTCTGCTCAGGGCAAGTGGCTCTTGGCTATGATTCACTGTATTCACGTGCTGCCTGGATTTCAGGGTGGTGGTCTGCCCTGTGGTCCCCACTCTCTGATAGGTCTAAAATTCACTGACTTTCATTTGTTCAGAATTACACTTGCTTTTTGGATGTGAGTGACAACTTCCAACCTCTTTACATGTTGGAACCAAATGGGTTGTTTTTCAAATTCCAAATGTAAAATTTTACCACTCCCTTATCTGTTAACTGCTCCAGGGAAGGAGTCAGAAGAGCAGGGACTCCAGCTTCTGAAAGGAACACATACCAGGGCCACAACACAGCTCTTTTCTGAGTTCTCAGAAGTTGGACACACTTGTTCCTGTGGCGGCTTACAAGGGAAACTTTTTGAGGATCTGTGTTCTGTTCTGATTTCTGTAGTGATCTTTTGCTTTTGTTATTTTCCTTTTTCTGACTGATCCTTTTTCTGTGCTGCTTTATCTAATTTAGAGATTCTAGAGCAGACTGTCTGAGAACCAGGAGGTGCACCAAACCCCAGCTGTTCCAGTTCAGCCATTGCTGGGATCTGGCCACATGGACTGATACAGCTATGGAGTCTACCAAGAATGCCTTGATATTTTCCAAGAGTTCGACAGTTTTTATTCTCCTATTTGCATTTTTAACCATCTAGAATACATACTGAATGTGAACTGAGAAAGGAAACTGATTTTCTTTTTTATATTCTGAAACAGTACATTTTGAAGACTGTTTCTATCCCAGCCTTTCAGGTAAGCTTAACAGTTCTGAGCAGATTTATAAAACATCTTGATATGTACTTTTCTGAGTTATAAGCACCACCTTGACAATCTTCTGGCACTCCATTAACTCAACAGATAATTACTTAGCAACATACAAAACAGTGTAATTATCATGATATTAAAATATTATTACTAGAAAATGCAGAATAAATATACACAGAAATGCTATTACTTATATTAAGAGAATGAGATTATGAGTGACTTTGTTTTCCATCTTCTGTATTTTCCATGTTTGTAATGTATATTACTTCTATATTTCAAAAAATACTATTATTGATGCTTGTCATAAAGAAAGTAGCATGTCAGCGGATATACACAGAAAATTAAAAATAAATGTACTATCAGGTCCTTGATTCCCAGGAACTTTCCAGCTATTGGGTGAAAAATTACAATGTGAGGTAATATTCAGCTAACATTTCACATGTAAAGAATTTACATCTTTAGAGAACGTTGTAGGCATTGAGTTACAGTCACTGAAATACCAGCTGACATCTCCAGGATAATTCTAACTCAGAAGCATGCCAATCTGGATAGTCAGCCTATTCTTTTTTGAAACATGTTGTGGAAGGGAGCCTTCAATTTCCCTTAGAACTTCTTCCATTTTTGCCTTACTTCCCACTAACAGGTGGCAGACTTTTAAACTATTAACATTTAAATGAATTTAACTTACCATGCTGTGTTTGGGAACAGTTCAAAGTTTTATAGCACTTGAAACAAAAACATTTTGGGGGCTGTCCTTAAGAAGAATATAAAATTAGGTATAGGATCTTAGAAGAGGCTCACACAAGGGAAGGGCCTGAAGCTTTAGTATATTATCATCAAGGTAAAACCCTCTCTGCTCATGGCTCCCAAATGAATTATTCTTTATGAAGCCACCTGACTTAATATATATATATATATATATATATATATATATATATATATAAATGTGTGTGTGTTAATACATAATTACAAGAAGCTTTTATAGTCAGTATCTTATTTTAAGCAATACATAGGAAAATAAAGTTTCAGAAAATAAAAAAATTGGAAATTTACATGGTATTTGTTACAGCAGTAACTAGAGAAGCAGTTTAGTACAGTGGCTTAGAGTGTGAATTCTGAATTCAAATCCCAGCTTCATCACTTCACAGCTGGGAGACCTGAAGCAAGTCATTAACGACCACTCTGCTCTTCAGGGTCTTCACATGTAAAACGGGAATAGGGCCTACCTACAGGATTGCTGCAGGAATTAAATTAGGATTAGGACAGCAAAATTATTGGGTATATGTAAAATGCTTAGAATGTGGCAAATGGTAATTGTGATATATGGGTGAGATGTTAGTATTATTTGTTAACGTATCACTACCGGCCCAATTTAGGTATCTATTCCCATTCTCTGAGCATCTCAACTGATGCTTATAGAGTTCTGTAAGATAAAACTAAGTTTTTTACAAGAATTCTTTTATTTTGAAAAAAATCCCTAAGTTCCATCAACAAGAAATGGATTAGGGATGCCTGGGTGGCTCAGTTGGTTAAGTGTCCACCTTCGACTCAGGTCATGATCCCAGGGTCCTGGGGATCGAGTCCCACATCGGGTTCCCTGTTCTGTGGGGAGTCTGCTTCTCCCTCTCCCACTCCCCCTGCTTGTGCTCACTCGCTCTGTCAAATAAATAAATAAAATCTCAAAAAAGAAAAAAAAAAAAAAGAAATGTATGGAATAAATTAAGGGTATGTCAATATCATGGAACCATTAAGCCCAAGAAAAGAATACAGTAGACCTATATTTACTGACATGGAAAGATGGCTATGGTATCATATTAGCATATGATATTATGTAAGATTGTACTCACTGTACTTTTGTATGTATTTTACATTCTGTGTGTATATGTATAAATCCATTTGATTAGAAAATGCTTCGAGGAAGGCACACCATATATACTAAGTGGTTACATTGGGTGTGGGATTGGGGAACTTAATGTACTTATGTACTAGAACTTTATATTTTATATAATTTTTTATAGTTTGCATACATTTCTTTTATAAATTAATTTTAAAAAGCTGAGTTGGAAAAAAAACTGAACTCACCTTGGAGTGTCTACAAACTTCTCAATCAGCATTGCATCATCATTGAAAGACTTCTTAGCTTCTCTCCGGGCTGATTCTAACTGTTCTTGAAATTCCTCTTCGGATCTGACGATCCTCATGCCCTAAGACAGCAAGACAGTATGACTATGACCTAAATAAAACCAAGAAAACTAGCCTGAAGTGAAAACACGAGCATGCACAATCTTACTTTCCCTCCTCCACCACGGACGGCTTTAATCATGACAGGATAACCAATTCTCCCCGCGTGCTCCCTCAGGCACTGGTCTGACTGGTCCTCGCCATGATAACCTTCCACAACAGGCACTCCGGCAGCAGCCATTATGGATTTGGATGTGCTTTCGAATAAGAAAGGTGAGATCCCCCATTTCTATGCGTTATTTCATACAAGAGAAACACAAAACAGCCCCACCGACAAATACAATGGAACTTTTTAAAAATAAAACATTCCCAGGTAAAGGAAAGACTATAGTCTGAGACGACAATTAACACAAATATTAAACTATTAGTTTTTCTGTGATAACTACGAATCTAGTGCTTCATGTGATAGCTCATCTCACCTTGTTCTTAATCCCGAAAACTAATTCATATATTGATTAGAAACCCTAATTAGATAAACATTTTCTGCAACTCACTGGAGTGGCAGATAAATAGCTTACGCCCATGACAACCAAAGGTTCTAACTGCCATGTCTGTTAGAGGTTAAACAAACAATTTCAGTAGACTGTCCTATGGTTATATTTAAAAGATAGAAATGAATACCTCTTTATACCCATGTCTTTAATTGCAGATGAAGGAGGACCTATAAAAAGAATTCCTTCTTGTTTACACAGTTCGGCAAATTCCGTGTTTTCGGAAAGAAAACCATATCCTGGATGGATAGCCTAGAAGTGCAAATGAAAGGACAAACTTACTAGCAGTCCACTGGCACGCCGTGTGAGGCAGGAGATGGCATTTTCCTATGGGGAAGCCTCTTCCGACACTGCTGGTATCTACACTATGGGCTCTATCAAAATCTGTTTCCAAGAGGTATCTGAAACATTCTTATTAAAGTTCCAAAGCCTGGCCTGAAAGAAAGAAGTATAGAAAAATCTATACTTCTTTTTATTGTGGTAATATATACACAACATAAAGTTTACCGTCTTAACCGCTTTTAGGTGTACAGCTCAGTGGCATTAAAGTACCTGCTCAACGCTGTGCAACTATTACCACCATCCATTTCCAGAATGTTGTCCCCATCCCAAACAGAGACTCTGTACCCATTAAATATCAATTCCACATTCCCTGATAATCTCTATCTTACTTTCTGTCTCTATGGATACCCCATCTAGGAACCTAATAGAAATGGAACTGTACGACATTTGTCCTTTTGTGTCTAGTTTATTTCACTTGGTATTATGTTTTCAAGGTCCTTCCATGTTGTAGCATGTATCAGAATTTCATTCCTCTCCATGGCTGAATAATGGACCACTGTGTATATTCCACATTTTGTTTTTTTGCTTATCCATTCATGCTTTGATGGAGGTGTGGATCGTTTCTACCTTCTGCTTCAGTGAATAACACTGCTATGAGCATCGGTGTACGAGCACCTGTTTGAGTCCCTGCTTTAAATTATTTTAGGTATAGATCTATACGTGAAGCTGTTGGATCATACAGAAGAATCTAAAATAATACTGCTATTAGGGTAGAGTGTCAATGAGTATTTGCAAACATGAGTAAAGGGCTCCAGAGTAGCAGAGGGGAGGGCTGTTTACCCTGCCTCCATATAAAGCTGGCCTAGAACTGAAACCATGGTACCCCAAAAACTGAAAGGAACACATTAGCACAATAATACCTCATTTATCTTCAGTTCACTATCTGCCAATATCACCTTTCCAGAAAAAAAGCTAAGAAGCAAACAAAAAGTCATATGTTAGAGTCTACATATACTTAGTAAAAGAGGATCCCCTCATATGTTAACCTAGTCACTTGAAACTTACTCAGAGTTTTAAGAAATTTATTTGTCTGGCTTTCTAGCCCACAGAAGAGGAAAATTAATACCTGAAGGACAGTAAGATTTCCAAGAACAAACATATTCACAGCAAAAATGGAGGATACAGAGGAAAGCAAAAGCAGAATAGTATAACATGATTTAGCGGGGATAAAGCAACTTTCTCTCTAACCTCAACAGCCCTGATGGCATTTCTGTTCTTCTAAATTAATAAGACTATATAATAATTATAACCAAGAGAATATAGAAAGAAAAAAGTTCAGCCAATACTATTTCAAAACAAACATACTGAAAGAATAGTTATGTTTCAGGGGCACCGGGTGGCTCAGCTGGTTGAGCGACCAACTCTTAATTTCGGCTCAGGTCATGATCTCAGGGTTTTAAGGGCTCATGTTGGGTTCACGCTCAGTGTGAAGTCTGCTTGAGATGCCCTCTTCTTGCCTCCCCCTGCCCCTCCCCTGGCTTGTGCATGCTTTCTCAATCTCTCTCTCTTTAAAATAAACAAAAAAACCCAAATAAATAAATTCTTAAAAAAAAAAACCCAAAGAATAGTTATGTTTCAAAATTAAAGGAGTATGCTTCAGACGTTTGGGAAACTCATGAACAGAATACCTACATTTTAGTGAGAGCAAATAATAAAATGCAAGATAATCACACTTTTTAATCAGTTTGATCATAGTTTGATGTTTTTTAAACCAAAGTTCAATTTTAGTAATTTTATATGAAATGTCAAATATTATTTATGTGAGGCAAAGTGAAACAGATCTACATCCTAGTCTTCCCAACGTCTTAACACCCTTTCTTTTTTTACTTATAGTACATAACATTCACTCATTTATAGTTTGATTAACTTAGCAAGTTTATACAACTGTGCAACTATTACTATAATCCAGTTGTAGAATACTTCTGTCACTTGAATAAGTTCCTCCGTGACCCTATGCATAATTGATTAATCCTTGCTCCCAGAACCAGGCAATTCTGACCTGCTTTTGGTCTCTTATAATTTTGCCTTTTTTAGAAATCTCATATAAATGGGACGACATAGTACAGAATCTCATGTGTCTAGTTTCTTTAACTTAGCATGATGTTTTATGGCTCATCCTTATTGTGTGCATGGGTAGTTCATTTTTTATAGATCCTTTTTTATTTGTTGATGCACTGAATGGATAGCCTATATTTTATTTATCCATTTATTTGGATTTTTTTCCAGTTTTGGACTATTATTAATAATGCTGTTATGAACACTCATGTACAAATAACATCTGTGAACATATTTTTCATTTCTCTTGGGTAAATACCCAGGAGTGCAACTGTTAGGTCAAATATGGTAAGTATATATTTAACTTTTTAAAACCAGCCAGTTTTCTAAAGTGGTTGATGATAATGATCTAAAGATCATTACCATAATCTAAGATATTGAGTAAGATCTAATAACGTAATTTTTTGTTACCCCCAAAACAAACTCCATGCCTATTAGCGGTTATTGTCCATTCCCTACATATCCCTAGCCCTAGACAACCACTAATTTACTGTTTCTATAGATTTGTCTAGTTTGGACATTCCATATAAATAGAATTATACAATACATACAGTCTTCAGTGACTGGCTTCCTTCTTCCACTGAACACAGTATTTTCAAAGTTCATCCACTTTTTAGCATGTATCAGCACCTCTTACCTTTTTATTGCTTATTTTAGGTTTATCTTTTTGTATATAAATATCTAATTGTTCCAGCATAATTTGTTGAAAAGACTATCTTTCCCACTGAATTACTTTAGTTCTTTTGTTCAAAAATTAATTGACCATATATGTGCAAGTTTATTTTGGGACTTTCTATTCTGTTGCACTGACATACGTATTTTTCCTTCTAATACCATACTGTCTTGGTTACTGTGGGTTTATTGTGAGTTTTGAAATCCAAGAATCTAAACTCTACAAATTTATTGTCTTTTCAAAAAAATTTTTTAAAGAGTTTCTTTTTCTTTTCTTTTTTTTTTTAAGATTTTATTTATTTGTCAGAGAGAGAGCGAGCGAGCGAGCACAGGCAGACAGAGTGGCAGGCAGAAGCAGAGGGAGAAGCAGGCTCCCTGCCGAGCAAGGAGCCCGATGTGGGACTCGATCCCAGGACGCCAGGATCATGACCCGAGCCGAAGGCAGCTGCCTAACCAACTGAGCCACCCAGGCATCCCTAAAGATTTTCTTTTTAAGTAATCTCTGCACCCAACGTGAACCTTGAACTTAACAACCCCAAGATCAACAGTTGCATGCTCTACTGACTGAGCCAGCCAGGTACCCCTCAAAACTGTTTTAACTATATACTAGACCTTTGGGGTATTTTAGGACCAGCTTGTCAATATTTACCAAAAGAAAGCCTATTGGGATTTTGATCAAGATTCCCTTAAATCTACAGATCAATTTGGAAAGAACTGCCATCTTAATACTACTGATTATTCCAATGATATATGTATCCATTTATATATATATATATATATCCATTTACTTAGAACTTCTTTAATTCCTCTCAGCAATGTGTTATAGTTTTCATGCATAGATCTTAAAACTGATTTTTCTAAAGTTAGTGCTAAGTATCTGATTTTTACTGATGTTATTTTGAATATTACTGTTTCCTTAACTGCATTTTCAAAGTGTCGCTAGCATCCCTTCTTTTGAAAAGATAGTTAATTCAATGGAACTCTGATGAACCAGATAAATACTCTCCCTTCAAACCTAAAAAGAAAAGCACTATCTTCTTGCAAAAATAAAAATAAAAAAGAAAGAAAGAAAAAGAAAAGTCCAACCACACATTACAGGAATGACCTCAAGAAGTTTTAATTAATTTATCTTAGGAAGAACTATTTAATATATCCAGATCACAGTATTTCTTGAGCATTTGAATATATTAAAAAGGAAAAATCAGTAATACTACTGTTAGCTGGGAGCTAATTCTCTAGCCACTGGGCATGTATTTAGCAGCAATTTATCCTGGGCTCCCAGGATTGTAACCCCCTGTTTAGATCCTTCATTCCATAACATTAATGTGCCTTTAACAGTAAAGATAAATAAAAACTGGCATCTCCTACCCTTAAATTTCTGCCAAAATAATTTATTCCATGCTTTTAGTTTGTAATCTTTCTGCTGCACTTTCCAAGCATATGTACAGATCCAAAGTTGTTGTTGGCTCTGCCTTCAAGCAGAAACGAGAGGTGTCCTTCCTTTGGTGGAGAGAACAAGTCATACTCTTTAAATTCTTACTACCAAGAATTTTCTATCCACAGCTGATACTTAAAACATATGGATTTCCTTTTGGTCAACTACACAGATGATCAGCATTTAAATAACTTGCAATATTCATTAAAGTTACTTACCAGTGATCTTGAAATGCCTGTAATAAAGTTATTCATTCCTGGTGGTACAGTAAAAGAAACTGGAGCACTTCATAAAACATTAATGCTCAGGAACTAATCCTGTCAACTGAGGGGATAAGTTGGTTTTTTTTTTTGTTTTTTAAACCCTCCACTAAAGAGGAATACACATACAGAAAAGTGCATGTCATAAGTAGACAGCTTTTATAAACATAGTCTTTACTAAATGAATACACCTGTGTAACCAGCACTCAGCTCAAGAAACAAAGTATCACTAGTATTCCACGAGACCCCTATGAGCTCTTCCCATAACTAACTATAGGGCCCTCTCCCAAAGCACTATGGCAACATTCTCTTTAAAAAAGGCTGCTCGGGTGATCCTAATCTTCAGCCAGCACTCACTGCTTGATCTTTCCCATGCAGAGAAGGTCTGAGACAAATGACAATCAGGAGAACTAGAGAACCATTACATTTTCTAGATTCTTTCAAGTTAGCCATGTCACCAGGCAAATCATAAGAAATGTAGCTCACGTGCAAATGTTACTCTAGCATCTGTAAAAATGCCTATGCCAAAATGGCTACATTAACAATTCTACATTCTGGGCAACCTTTCAAAATCACTAGACAAATGTTATTCAAAGTCCTATATCAAAAAAATCAGTAAGTTTCTTCTTCAAAGTTAAAGCAAGGTTTACTCCCCTAATTGACAATTAACCTTTTATTAGAGAGCCTCATTGATCGTAACCCACCAAATTTCCTTCTGAATCGGGATTCCAGGAAGAACTGAAGCAGGTTTCTTTGGCCCAAGTTTTCTGACTTAATTCCAACCCTTATACCAAATAATAGTCCCATACTACTGATTTTTCTGATGTTATTCTTTGTTTTACAAACATTACAGGTAATGTTTATAAGCCATCTCGAACCCTGAATATCCAAAGTATGTGAAAGTTATTTCTTCTTTCTTCATTGTGTATTAGTATAGCATCTAAATAATACTAGCCCAGATAGATACAGAGTTAATAAATTCCCCAGAATTAGCAATATCATTCACTTGCTACAGGGTTGTTATTTAAACTGAAAAATGGTCTCAGCAAACTATTATTAAAAAGGGAGATTTCAGGAGCGCCTGGGTGGCACAGTCGATTAAGCATCTGACTCTTGGTTTCAGCTCAAGTCGTGATCTCAGGGTCATGAGGTTGAGCCCTGGTCAGGCTTGCACTCGGTGTGGAGTCTGCTTAAGATTCTCTCTCTCCCTCTGGACCCCTCCACTGCTTCTTTCTTTCTCTCTAAAAAAATTTTTTTTAAAAGGGAGATTTTCACCTCTAAGGAAATAACTGATTAGAGCACAAAACAATGATAAAGTAAGGAAGCTGGCTGGCCTCTGAGAAACTTTTTTTTTTTTTTTAAGATTTTAGTTATTTATTTGAGAGAGCGAGAAAAAAACAAACAAACCATGAGTGGGGGGAGGGGCAGAGAGAGAGAGAAGCAGGCTCCCCACTGAGTAGGGAGCCAGACATGAACCCTGGGATCATGACCTGAACCAAAGGCAGGCAGCTGAGTCACCCAGGCGCCCCTACCCTACAGGAAACTATTTTTAATTAATTGGGATTTCTGATTAAATAATGCCTTCCTTTTTACCAAAATACAGGGCAACAAAGTTCTACTGCTCAGCATGGTCTAACACAGGGCTGTAAGTCAGGAGACTCTTGTTTAATCCTCTCTTTCAATGTTAAATTCTAAGTTCAAGGTACCTGAGGATCTTAATAAAAATGTAAATTATGCATAAAAATGTAAATCACAGTGGTTTGGGGTGAGGCTTAAGAATCTGCATTTCTGGGGCACCTGGGTAGCTCAGTGGGTTAAGCCTCTGCCTTCGGCTCAGGTCATGATTTCAGAGTCCTGGGATAGAGCCCGGCATCAGGCTCTCTGCTGGGCAGGGAGCCTGCTTCCCTCACTCTCTCTGCCCAATTGTGATCTCTCTCTGTCAAAGAAATAAATAAAATCTTAAAAAAGAAAAAGAAAAAGAATCTGCATCTCTGCTGAGCTCCCAAACAATGCCACAGACCATGCTCTGATTGGCGAGACTGGATGATTTGGGTTATTGTGTAACCTTCTGTGCATGAGATTTTACATCTGTAAAATGAAGGTAATAATACTCTCCCCTAAAAACAACAAAAAAGGAATATGTAATGGGATTTCAGTGTTCCTGACTGGATCGTGAATGACAGCCCCTCACTGCCTTTACTCCATCCACACTGAATACTACTGTTCCTTGAACACCAAGCTTGTTTTCAGCATCTCAGAGTCTTGGCAATTGCATTTGCCCGAATCTCGCTCTTCAAATTCTTCATATGGCAGGCTCCTCGTCAGTCAAGGTCTTGGTTGAACTGTCACCTCTTTGGAAAGGCCTCCACTGACAATTTCAGAGTATCTCCTAACCCATCTTTACCCCCTTAATCTGCTTTACTTTTCTCCACCACTTATAACATTTTTAATTATATTATTTCTTTACCTGGTTAAGTATTTAGCATCTGCCCCACCTACGAGTGTGGCTTCACAGGGTCAGAACTATGTGTCTTACTCACTGCTGCATCCATGCTTAGAAGCTGGCACAAAACAGCAGACCAAGGAATGCTTGCTGAGAATAAAGCCATGGAGGAGAAGGGGGAACAGAGTACTTCAGGCAGGTGAATAATACATGCAAATGCTCAGAAGCAGAAATAAGTATGTGTCTAATAAAGGAGATGGAGAAAAGTTCATGGTAGTGATAATAAAAGAACTGATGATGAGAAAAACATTTTGACAAATATCGGACACCCTTAAATGCTAGGCTAACAAGTTTGAACTCTAACCTGTCATCACTGAAGATTTACTCACTAGGGGACATGATGAGAAAGAGTGAGGTTATTAAAAAAAAGAGCAGGGAATAATAATTAAACTAGTATTTAAGAAACACTTGTCTAAATAGTATGGAGAATTCACTGGATAGGTAATGAACTTGGGAGGGAAACCAGCTGAGAATCAGAAACCTAGAGGGGAAATCATAAGGTCCGGTTGTGTGATAAAAAAAGAACTACTTCTGGGACACCTGGGTAGCTCAGTAGGTTAAGCATCTGTCTTTGGCTCAGGTCATGATCCCAGGGTCCTGGGATGGAGTGCCACCTCGGGCTCCTTGCTCAGCCAGGCGCCCATTTCTCCCTCTGCCTGCCTCTCCCCGATTATATGCGCCCTCTCTTCCTCTCCCCGACAAATAAATAAATAAATATATTAATTCTTCTTCAAAAAAAAAAAAAAAAAACTACTTCTGAAGAAATTTCAAACAAAGACTCTACACAGTTGGTTCCTGTTATATGTTGATGTAATAATATTGGAGTTTTGAACCTGGGAGACTGGAAAACTTGGGAGTGGAGCCTAGAATGGGACTGGGAAGTCAAGAGAGAAACAGATTTCTTTCTTGATTACATTTCTTCTTGAAAGTTATAGCACCATCTACTTCCCACAAAGGACCTGATGTTCCTAAGCTCTGGTTTTAATGGTGGAAGGACAGAATTCCCTCTCCACTTTAATTTGTAATTTAAACCCTTCCTCTACCTGTTTTTCAAAAGATCTAAAGTGCACTGGCTTCAATGAGAAGGTAGAGTGACTGAGGAATAAGGGCATGTCTGGTATACAACAACCCAATAATCAAATGTAAAAATCTTGGGAATAGCTAAAAATAGAGAATGCGTTCTGAAAATGGTTAAGTAATTTTGTGCAAATTATATAAAACTTATTCATTTTCCATTGTAAATCTTATCACGACTCTTACCTGTGCAGCAGAGGTCTTGGCCACGTGAATGATTTTCTCCATAGAAAGGTAGCTCTGCTGAGAGGGAGCGGGGCCGATGGAATATGCTTCATCTGCCTGTGTAAAGAATATTACATGCTTGAAAGATCTCACAGCTAGCACACTCTCGTACATGACAGAACTGCTTCAGGGTCATTTGAGCATTATAAATAAAAAGACTGGCTCCCCAAGAACAATGCAAGAATTAAGAAACAGAAGGACCAGCTCATGCCTGCTATTAAAATAAGTCTGTTTTGGAATCTTTTGCACAAAGAGGCTGCCCAAGCTTGATTTTTGTGTATAAAGCAAGCACTAGCGTGAAGCAAGATGTCTTTAGGATAGAAAGCAACAGGCATTAATCATAGTCTCATCATTAACAATAATAACCTTAAATGTATCTAATGCCAAAAGTGTACATTTTGACGAGATAAAATATGAAGGTTGTATTCAGCAAGAAATAAAATTATGAAGTTTATTAAAGTTTGTATAATTATTCAGGTATGATGATAATGCTCTACTTATACATTTGTGAACTACTTTATACTGTCCTTTAAAACTTCCACATAATCATGGCAGCCATTGAAGCAGACTGGATAGAAAAAAACATCCCTCATTCATTCAAAGATTTATTAAACACCTACTACGTGCTGTGCTTTGAGGTGGGAGCTACCTACACAACAGTAAATAAATGTCCCTGCCTGGAGGGAGAGACAGACATCAAAAATACATCCACAGGCTTAGTGACAACTGTGATAAAGGCCATGAAAGCAAAACAAAGGACATGATGTAGATGAAGGGGAAGATGGATCAGGCCTGAGGGCACTCGGAAAGGCTGGGAGGGAAGATCAGGGGCTCCTCCAGGAAGACCCAGGACTTGGCCATGCAAATGGGTGGAGGATGTGGAGATGGGAACAGGAATGGAGAAGGGGGCCAGCCTCCCCCACCCAGAAAGCAACATATATGGACATCCTGAGTAGGGAAGAAACCTGGCCCATCTGAGGGACTGACAGAGGTTTGTGTGGCTGGGGCCCAGTGAGCTGGGGGTCCATGTCCAGAGATGGGG
This sequence comes from Mellivora capensis, assembly GCA_004024625.1. Lineage (NCBI taxonomy): Eukaryota > Metazoa > Chordata > Mammalia > Carnivora > Mustelidae > Mellivora > Mellivora capensis. The sequence goes on along the minus strand of PISX010001939.1, from coordinate 52,547 downwards.
ATGGACAGACCAGGGAGCACAGGTTTCAGGGGACCTCCTGGGAGGCTAAGCTTTGGATTTTCTCCCAAGGGCACACATGATGAAGTTTCCTAGGTAATGTTTTTTGTTTTTAAAACTTAATTCCAGGGGTGCCTGGGTGGCTCAGTGGGTTAAAGCCTCTGCTTTCAGCTCAGGTCATGATCCTAAGGTCCTGGGATCGAACCCTGAATCAGGCTCTCTGCTCAGCAGGGAGCCTGCTTTCTCCTCTCTTTCTGCCTGCCTCTCTCCCTACTTGTGATCTCTATCTGTCAAATAAATAAATAAAAGCTGTAAAAAATTTTAAAAAAATAAAACTTAATTCCACAAAAACACAAATCCATTCTTATTCTAAAGAACATGAACCATGATACAAAGGCAAAGGAGACTTTTGGCACCGCCCCTCCCCCTCACTGCAAACCTCTTCCAGACAGAACTACTATCATCAATTTGGGACATATTCTTCCACATCCATATTCTTATTTATTTGAGTATATATACATAAGCACATACAGTTTTAGTTTTTATTTTTATACAAATAGGATCAAACTTCTGTAATTGCTTTTTTCATTAACAGTATGTCTTGGGAGCTCTCATCTTGCTAGGGCCCATATGTCTACCTCATTTTTTATGACAATCACATAATGTTTCACAGGATGGAGGTCCCACAGTTCATTTAATTATGTACCTCTGAACAGACACTTAGGTCATAAAGGCAAAAAGTTTGATGCTGGCAGCGTGCCCATACATGCCTTATTTGCATGTACGTGCAAGCATGTCTCTAGACTGAGATCTAGAGGACTGAGTTTGCAGGGCTGGGTGTAAGGGTATGTATGATGTTTTCATAGCTCCTGGCTAATCATCCCTTGAAATGGTATCACCAACATACATTTCCATCAACATACTAATTCTTCACCACATTATAACCAACAATACTATCCATCTTTTAAATTTGTGCTAATCCAGTAGATGATGAAAATGTTTAAGGCATTTAAAACAGAGAAGCACCATGAGAAAATCTGCTTTTAGGCTACTGGCCTGGCCGCAGTGTAGAACATACCACGGAAGTGGTCAAGATGCAAGTAGGGAGACCACTTAGGAGGCTGTGGCAAAGGTGCTGGTGGCTCTGACTTAAGGCACCAGGGGTAGAGGGCAGAAAGAAGTGGAAAGAAGTGTTTGGGAAACAGAACAAACAGCACCAAGTGACTGCCTCGATGGAGAAGGGGAAGGAGGTAGAGTGGTGGGAAGACAGAAGATGTCCAAGACTCCTGGATCTCGGGCACTATGGCTGCTGTGGGCAACGGTGTCAGCATCTGCTGGGTTAGGGAAGTCTGCAGGCAAAAGTTCTACACTACAGAACAAAGTCATGAGTTCAATCTCAGGCACATTAGTTTGGGAGCTGCGACACATCCACGTGGAGATGTCAAGTGGGCAGCTGGATGGACCTGTACCACATTCAAAAGAGAATCTGGGCTAGAAACAGAAACAGAAATTTGGAAGGGCTTAGTAAAGCCCTAGGAGCAGACAAAGTGATCTAGAGTGAGATCATTGAGAAAAGAAGCTGGAAGATGATTGAAAAGGTAAGAGGAGGACTCCAAAGCATAGAAGACAACTAGCCTAAGATGGGACAACGACAGACGCAGACGCAGCGAACAGAGTAAGTGCATTTCTTCTTCCTCTGTGAATCAAGATCATCAGTTGAGAATAGGTGGGCAGAGGGAGAGTCAGAGGCTGGAATGGAGTACAGCAGGCTTGAGTTGGTCACTCCACAGAATGAGAGAGAAAAGTGGCCAGAGAGCCCACGGGCCTGCCATGCAATGCTGAAAGCCCAGGGGTGGCCGGTTGCCACGAATTTCTGTTGCTGCTTGGTCTTGCCACAGGCATAAGGAAGACCAAGGGTTGAATTCATCCAGGGCTGCTTCTGGCTGGTGAATAACTGCGAGTAACAAATTCTAACACTCAGGGGAGTAGGATCCTTTTAGTTATAATCTTATAGTTAAGCCTGTGCTCAGAAACATTAAGTGACTTGTCGAAGTTCCATTGGCCAGTAAGTGGTAGCTGCTCAGACTGGAACCTGGATCCTTCTTGCGCATCGGGGACCTGGATACGTGCCCCTCAAAGTAAGATCTGTGGCCACATTATGTGAACTGTCTTTACCAACCCTTGATAAGACTTTGCCTGTAAGTCAACTACACAACCAAACACACTGTTTAGTTCAACTAGTGTTGTGTTTGAAAAATGTTCCCAGTAGGGACGATTGGACTTTCCCCCTTATGCCCTGTTAACACAGCAAACATAAACTGTTGACATAAAGAAATCAAATACCAGCCCAATAAAAAAGCCAATCACTTACAAAATTTGACTCTGTTTTTAACCACATACCATGTCAACATGCATGGAATTCCTGTCGGCCTCACTATACACAGCCACGGACTGGATACCCATTTTTTTGGCTGTTCGTATCACCCTGCAGGCAATTTCTCCTCTGTTTGCAATGAGGAGCTTGGCAATGTTTCGTCCTGTTTAAAACACCATGAAAATCACACACAAATCTTACTGGAGAGCAAAAAATGAAAAAGCAAAATAAACATTTTGTGATATTAACCAGCTGATGAACATCTGTTTTGGTAACATCAATACATACTCAAATAACCATTTTAACTGATATAAATTGTGTCTTTTTATCCTCTTCACTGAAATTTAAGATGCCCTCATTAACAACAACTCTTATATTACTTAGCTTTTTCAGCTTTAAAATGAAAAGATGCTTTGATATGAAAGGTCAAATCATAATAGCCCCAAACCCCCATCATAGCTAATAGTAATTAATCTTTCCTAAGTACCTTTTGCGCCTCAGGACCTTTGCTAAAGACTCAATCTGGACTTAAATGCTCACAATAAGCCTACGGAGTAGATACTACTATTACTGCATCAATTTTAAAGATAAAGAAATTACAACTCAAAGAGATATAACTTTCCCGAAATAATACAGCTAAAAGAAATAGTGGATCTGGGATTTGAAGCCAAGTTAGCATCACTCCAGATTCTGAACTCTCAGTCACTCTGCTCTAGGCCTCTAGCCCCTGTACACACACAGGGATGCATGGTTCTCTTGAGATATAAATATAAGTGAGGACCACGCCAGGACATCGGTACCAGTGCCATGATTACGAACATAATGTTATTGTATTAACATGTAAAATGCATTTCTATCATCACACACGAAATAAATGTTCCCTGGCAGTTTATAATAGTTATCTTTCTCAAAAAAATACGGTTGTAGAACTTAAAACAAGGTCATTCTGTGGGTATCTACAGAGCCTGAGCTGTCACAGGAGCTGCTGGGATGATGTATGCATTTGTGTGTTGCGGGGAGGAAGCTGCATCCAATCAACCAGGAGTTACACTTACATATGTTTCAGAGGTGGGAATTCCATGTGACGTTTTATTTGGAAAAACATTCTGCTACTTAACAGATACTTAACAGCTGTTGTAAAGCACTGATTTAGACCATCATAGTTATGCTTTTGCAATTCACTGCACTAAAGATGATGAGAGAGGCAGAAATAACAACATACATTTAAATGTTCTCAATTTTTCTGTATGTATTTCAGACTCAACAACAGAGATCTGACATAAAAAGAGGTGGAAACCATGACTCAATACTTACTAAGAAAATGATTGTAAAAATCCCAAACTTCAAAAGTATAGGGAGAACTACTTCTACATACACAAATTAAGGAATTTAACATTTCACAAGCTGACGCCAAGCCAAGTAGAGCAGAGGCTGTACCTGTGGTCGTTGCATACTTCATGGTTCTCTGCTTCCAAGTCCATCTCCTAACAAATGAATCCAAATGGAATTATAATTTAACAGGATACACAGATCTGTTGTTTCAAAAGAATCAAAATTGTTTCCAGATATGATCTTAGTTAAGACTGAAGCCCACAAAGTGACTTGGTAATAAGACTTTCTTGTGGGAAGACAATCCCTCTAGAAACCGGAAGTTACAGTTCTGGCTGTTTTCCCTGGCACCACGTGTCCTTGAATGGATCACCTAACCTGCTCGTTCCAGAGGCTGGCGTATGGCCACAGAGTCACCAACAATTAGAAAGTCAAGGTACTTCAAGAACATCTAGGTCAGCTTTTTCACAAGCTGGTACGCACACCAAAGAGAAGTTTCACGACAGAAGATTTCCATGTGTTTTGATACTCTCTGTTCTATTCCAGTTTATTAAATAAAATACGCTGGTCACACTAGAGCTTGAAAAATACCGATCTACGTTAATGCCTGGTAAGACAGGTTAGAACAATTAAGCCCAGAGAAGTAAAAAGAAGAAGCTGATCAAAGGCAGCAGAAAGAATGCTGGTTATGGGGCTGTGAGACCCCCACCAACTAGCTGCTGGTGATCCCAGGCAAGTCTCTTTACATCAGTGTTTCCCCAGCCTTTTTTCATTATGGCCCCCCTAATGCAAAACTACGAATACTAAGATTTTGTAGGAGGGGTTGAGCCTTGGAGGGTATGATAACTATGGTTACATCTAAGGTTTTTTTCCCTCTCTCGAGACCCAATTTTCACTTTACAACTCAAATTTCAGTGTCCTCACAGAAGAAGACTTCTCAGTTTTCAAAGAATACAATTTAAGCTGAGTCTTTATGTTAATAAGAAATGGAGAACCAGGGAGGCTAAATGAATTGAGGTTTCTTTTTTTTTTTTTTTAAGATTTTATTTATTTATTTGACAGAGAGAGAGAGATCACAAGTAGGCAGAGAGGCAGGCAGAGAAAGGGGGGAAGCAGGCTCCCTGCTGAGCAGAGAGGCTGATATGGGTCTCGTTCCCAGGACCCTGAGATCATGACCTGAGGGGACGGTAGAGGCTTAACCCACTGAGCCACCCAGGCGCGCGTTTGAGGTTTCTTAATTAGGTAGAAGTTCATTAAGGTCTAAAGCAATTTTTAAGTTCCATGATACCTACTGATACAGTAAGTTACAAAACTTTAACCAAGAGCTGACAGAAAGCAGGCCACAATCTCTTTGGGAACAAAAGAGTACAATGCCTCTCAGTTGTCAGCTAAAAGAAATACACTGGGAAAACAACAAATTGCAGAAGAATTCTAGTTCACCTCCGTCTTTTCCATCCAGATCTGGATGATGTGACAAAACTATAGTTATAAACAACTAACCATTTTAGATCATTTACAAAGCAGGTGATAAAAAGCATAATGTATGTTAGATACTATTCAACTATGCATGTGTAGCATGTATATGCTGTGTCTATAACTAGGTAACTGGAGAGAACTAGCATTTCACTGCGGCAGAGGTGCAGGAGGCGGGATTGTTACGGTGGGTCCGGCAGTCATTGGCCTCTGATGGACACTCAGTCAGCTACTGACATCCATTCAGGGCTGGTGGGAAGACCCACAGCTATGGCACTTGTGTTCCACAAGAAGGCTTCTTCAGGAGGCTCTTGCTTTCCCACATCTTCCCAATTCCACTAACCTAACTCTCTTGATCTTTAAGGAGAAATATCGTTTTTCCTTATCTTTAGAGGGCACCTTCTAGTTCACAGCATCTTCCTATCACATTCTTCAGATAGTTTTTTTTTTTTCAACTAAGATTCAAGGCCTGTCCTACACAGTTATATCTATAAAATGCTTCTTGATAAATCCAGCTTAAGACTCTGATCAAGGCCACTGCTGAATTAAAGTTTTCTTCTGCTATTCTAGTCAAGACAATCACATACACACACACCATTTAACATAATCCTATATCCCATTGATGTTTTGATTGATCTATTCCATTTCTCACCATTATCTAAGCTCAACTTAAAACAATGGCTTACAAAACAAAATTAAGAAGTTCCTTCCATGAGATAATTCCACCCTACTTGAAGATAACTTCTAAATCAGTTTATTCTCATTTCTAAAATTCCACCACCAGATTTCTTTTCTCTGAGTTAGTAGAGAATCATGACCTACAAGACATGTAACCACCCTCTATAATGATAAGATTTGTAATTCCTTATGCCATTAAGAACACTAACATTTTCCAGGAAAACAGTTCTGTACACAGTAGGATAGAAGGAAGAGTGAGAAAAGGGGTCTGTGTAACATCCTGAAGAGCCCTGGAAACCTAAGAAAAGAAAAATGAGGAGAAAGAGAAAAGCAGGGGCGCCTGGGTGGCTCAGTGGGTTAAGCCTCTGCTTTCGGCTCGGGTCATGATCCCAGGGTCCTGGGATTGAGCCTCCCATCAGGCTTTCAGCTCAGAAGGGAGCCTGCTTCCCCCTCTCTCTCTGCCTGCTTCTCTGCCTACTTGTGATAGCTCTCTGTGACAAATAAATAAATAAAATCTTTAAAAAAAAAAAAAAAAGAAAGAAAAAGCACTGATTTCACCACCTGTCTTACTTTACTCTGGGGCTAGTCCCACAATTAAGCAAATGAAATCTAAGTAACTCTACCTTAACTTGTGGAACATAAAAGTGAGCAAAAAACTTGATCCAAATGGGGGTCTGCAAAGGCTGCATTTACGGATTCATCTGTACCATACTGTTTGAATCCTTTCCTTGCATTAATTCATTTAATTCATACAATCCTAGCTACCAGTATTACCTCCTTTAGGAACAATATCACCACCTCCTCCTAGGTAAGTAAACTGAAGCACGGAGACATTAAGTAACTTGACCAAAGTTGCTCCCAGCGCTAGTGAGCAACAAAGTTGAGATTCCCTGGCTTCTGACTGCAGTCTGAGCGCCCTTCAGCACCAAGCAACGGCGTCTTTCCAGAAAGAAGGTGAGGAGGAGAAGGATGAAGAAGCAAAGCAAGATAGAGAAGCCTGCTACCTGGGAACCTGAGGGTGTCTTCACTGCCAAAGTTATAGTCACTGAAGCTTACAGCTCACAATTTGACACTGATCTAGAGTCACGTTAGTTAACCTGCCTCCGAGACCTTTTGACAAAACAGCCTCTCGGCCCTCTGGAAGATAAATTTGCTTTTGTTAACTTGATCCATTCCAACAATGAGAAAGAACTCCAGGTCTCTGAACCGGACACCTGACCGGGGGATAGCTGAACCCCAAAGCGCTTGAGGGCTTCCTGGCTCCATTTCTTTCCACTTGTGTAAACTCGGGCAAGTCGCTGACCCCTCTGGGGCTCACCCGCACCGGGATGACCAACACACCCATACGGCGAACGCAGGGAAAGCACCGCGTTAACCGCAGCAGCGGTGCCGCGTCGCTCCCGCCGCCGTGTGCCCGACCCGGCTCCACCCCTCCCCCACGCCTCAAAAATGGAAAAACAGAGGCAGACGGCTGCGGGGTGGATGTGGGGAAAGGGAGGAACAGGAAGGGCCGGGGGGGAAGACGTCTCCCTCCCGATGCCAAGACTGAAAGCACGACACCCCGAAAGGGGCTGAGGTTGTCCTTCCGTCCCCCCGTAGTCCCGTCCCTCCGTCCCCACCCTCGGTCCCCGCGCGCCTCTCGCAGCGTGCAGGAGTCCATTAACCACCACGCCTGGCCCAGGGCCCAGACACAGACACAGACCCATCGCCCCTCCACCTCACGTTACCGAGACGGCGGCAGCAGCAGGGCCGGGACTCGCAGCCACCGGTTCCTCTCCGCCGCTGCTAGCAGCACCGACACCGCAGAGGCTGCGGCCATGCCCCCACAGCCCAGTCCCCCTCCGACTCTTTGGTACACTGGCTGCTTCGCACTCGCCGCAAACTCTTTCTCCCCGCTCCGCAAGCCTATTGTCCTCCACGGGCCACCATCCAGGTCTGAGTCAAGCTCTAGGCCTCTCTAGCGTGGAGGGGGCGTCTCCATCAAAACCAATCAAATCGTCGGGGGCGACGATTGGCCAATGGGCCACGAACCTGCGGGGGTGTGGTCCCTGCCTCCTCCCGCCCCTTTGGGTGTGGCGCCTACGGAACGCGGGGTCGGCCCCTCACCTTCCTTGGCGTCCCTGGGTTGCTATTTCTTCTACTAGTCCTCCGGGTGCCTTCGTTCTCTTCGCGCTCTACCGAGAGCCCGCCTCTTGACCTTTTTCGACGCCGTGAGAAGGTGGTGGAGGCGGAGTCCTGGAGGAAAAGTCAAATGGGAAGAAGAGCAAAACATAATTTTTCTAGTATTCTCGAGAAAGGAAAAACAAAACAACAACAACAACAACAACAACAAATCAACCCTGAAGTAAATAACTAAAATAAAATTTAAAAAGTTAACATTACCCGATTTTTTAAAAAAGTGTTTTAGTTCAGGGGCGCCTAGGTGGCTCAATGGGTTAAGCCTCTGACTCTTGATTTTGGCTCAGGTGCAGAGATGGAGCCCAGGGTGGGGCTCTTTCCTCAGTCGGAAGTTTGCTTGAAATGCTCTCTCTTCCTTTCCCCCCACCCCCTCCCGTCAGTCAGGAGGGCTCTCTCTCTAAAATAATAATAGTAAATAAAAATAAGGAAGTGTTTTCGTGCACTACTGGGAAATAGAGGAAGGCAAAACCGAAATTGCAGAATATCTAGAAAATAAAAACACTATATTCAAATGCTTATTTGAACATAGTTAAAGCAGGGCTTGTAAGCAAATTCATAGTGGAGATAAAATAATCATCCAATTCAAGGGTTAAAAAACACAAAAATAAACACAAGGAAAGCGAATAAAGAAATTAGTAACAAAAAATAAATTAATGAATTAAGAAAACATATTAAAGAGTAAATCCAGAGGTTTAGAAAAGAAATTAATAATGTAGTTAACTAATAAAAGTAAGTGGAGAAAAATGCACACTTAAAAAAAATGCACACTTGCCATGATAAAAAAAAAATAAGTGGGAAAAAGTCACATACAGAAAACAAATTATAGATTTGCAGGAGACTAATTTTGCCAACTTTAAGCAAATAAATTTGAAAACTTGGATGATGTTATAAGAAATGATTCAGTATTCATATAATTGATTAATTAATCTTATTAATAGTTTAAAAGAAAAGATCTTATGTTCATAGATGCTTAACAGGTCATTAGTAAAATTCAACATACATTCTAGATTTTAAGACTCAATAATTCAAGAAGTGGTATTGGTACAAGTGGCTAGCTCTTTGGGGAATAAAGTTGAATCCTTACTTCTCATACCTAAAATCAAAATAAGTTCTAAAAGAATAAGAGATTAATATAAAAGATGGAAGCATAAAAGAGGCTAGAAAACACCATGGGAGATCTTGAAAGAGGGAAGGTTTTTCTAAGTGGAAAATAATACTCAAACTATAAATGAAAATTAATCAAATTCAGTTTTTTAAAATCTTCACAGCAAAATATACATAGGAAAAAACAAACAGCAAACTGGGAATAATTTATAACTCTTATCACAAAAAAGCACTACTTTCCTTAATAAATAAATATCTCCCACAAATCAATAAGAAAAAAAGAAAAAAAGAATGCAAGAGAAAATTGGGGACTGGTTTCAGATTGCAACTGGGAAGCTTCCAGGAGGGTTACAAACCAACAGGCTGATATGTAAAATATATAAAGAATTCATACAACTCAATAGCAAAAAAATAGGGATTCCTAGGTGGCTCAGTCAGTTAAGTGTTTGCTGTCAGCTCAGGTCATAATCCCAGAGTCCTGGGATCAAGTCCCACATGGAGTTTCATGCTCAGCCGGGAGCCTGCTTCTCCCTCTACCTCCTGCTCTCCTTGCTTGTGTTCTCTATCTCTCCTTCTCCCTGACAAATAAATAGATGAAATCTTTAAAAAAATAAAATAAAATGAAGCGATGCATGCTGTTCACTAATTGTAAAAAAAATTAGCAAAAAACAAATAACCCAACTTAAAATGATCAAAGGACCAGAGGAGACATTTTTCCAGAGAAGACATACAAATAGCAAACAGCTATGTGAAAAGGTGCTCAGTATCATTAATCATCAGGGAAATATAAATCAAAACCACAATGAGATGTCACTTCACACCACTTGGGGTGGCTATCATCAAAAAGACAAAAGATAACAAATGTTGGTGGGGATGTAGACAGAAGGGAGCACTTGCCACTGTTGAATGAAAATTAATCAAATTAATTTTGATTAAAATAATTAAAATTAAAATTAAATTTGATTAAAATGAGCCTTTGCTCATGAGTTTCATGAGCTGATGATTGTCCTTATGGCATCCTCTACTTACTTCTCAAGAGTTTTCCAGATCATATTGAGATCAGCAACACATGACTATTTTACCAGCCCTAGGTCACAGACATGTGCTCACTAACTGGCGGGTGCCTAGCAACCAGCATACAGTACTGTCCCTCCACTAGAAAAACCACTGCCGTTATCGGTACTGATGATAAAATGATTCAAGGATCTATGAAACATCGGAGATCAGAGTCACAACCCTCATCTGACAGACAGAGACATTGAAACTGTGAGAGGAAAAGGCCTCATGGATAACATAAACCTTTCTTTCAGTTAACCAGTTAATATTCAAAGTATTAACAAAAGCTCCTCCCCCTCATATGCAAAGACTTCCAAGATGGTATCACATCTTTCTAATCTGAACTTTGGCCACTCCTCCCTGCTCCTATGCTTCTCCCAGGACAAAGCTTTCTCTGCTCCTGGAGCAGCATTCCCACCGACATTACCGAATGCCCACAGCTGACCAGTAAATAAAGGCTGGCCAGGTGCAGGTGGGACATTTTCAGTGGAGAATAATCCAGAAAGTAAGGTCGACAGCTGCCACCACTCGTCCTACCTCCAACACACACAAGGTGTCTAGTCTCCATCATCCTCCTACCGATACTCCTCTATAGTAAAATGGACAGCCATTATGGAAAACAGTATGGAGGTGCCTTAGAAAATTCAAAATAGAACTACCATATGAGACAGCAATCCCACTTCTGAGTATATATCCAAAAGAAAGGAAATCAGTACCTTGTAAAGATATCTCCACTTTCACCTTCATTGCAGCATTATTCACAATAGCCAGGTTGTGGAAACCACATAGGTGTCCATTGACTGGATGAACCAAGAAGATGCAGTATAAACGTACACAATGAAACAATATTCAGCTATGAGAAAGAAATCCTCCCATGTGGGACAACATGGATGAACCTGGAAAGACATTATATCGAGTAAACTTAGCCAGATAGAGAAAGACGAACACCATTTTGGAAAAAAACTTTCAGCAGTTTCTCATAAATAAATATTTAACTACCTGAAGGCCTGGCAAGTTTTCTGTAAAAGGGAAGATAGTAAATATTTTAAGTTTTGTGGACCGATTTATGTTACAGCTAGTCAACTCTGCTGTTGTAAAGCAGCCATAGACAATACATAAACACATGGGCATGGCTGTACTCCACAAAACTTTATTTACCAAAGCGGGTGGCCAAACCATGGACTGTAATTTACTGACCTCTGTCCTATTACCATTTTAAGATTGACTTCATTACTTAGTGGATTTGACAGAAGTCAGCTCAACCTGGGTAATTCTGGGTATGTGGTAACAGTGTCTTAAAGTCAAGTGTTCCAGGACCCAGTAACATGCCATGAGCTGTATGTTAAAGGGCATCTATTCTTCTGCAGCAGATGGCATGGCCTCCAGAGTACTCAGAGCCTGTGTTATGATTCTGCCAATGGAGTTTGCCAAAAATTCCATACTGTATGTTTCCCCACCACTGATACCTCCCACATGAAGTTTGCCTGATTGTACAGCTCAAGCAGCAGAGCTGATTGCATTAAAGCCTAGAGTTGTTGTCCTGCCCTCTCCTGCTCTGGCCCCACTAAAAACTGATAGCTTTCTATGTCACCTGGTAAATGGGCCAGAGGAATTTTCCTAGCTGTGTAATGTTGTTTCTAGACCCTAAAAAGACCTACCTGGTTCTATGGTTTCTTCTTCTTCTTCTTCTTCTTCTTCTTCTTCTTTTTTTTTTTAAAGATTTTTATTTATCTATTTGACAGAGAGAGATCACACACAAGTAGGCAGAGAGGCAGGCAGAGAGAGAGCGGGAAGCAGGCTCCCTGCTGAGCAGAGAGCCCAATGCGGGTCTCGATCCCAGGACCCTGAGATCATGACCTGAGCTGTAGGCAGAGGCTTAACCCACTGAGCCACCCAGGCACCCGATGATTTCTTCTTCATGGAAAGGATGCAAGATGCAAAATATTTGTGTTTTATCTTGGGGGGGATATCTGGCATGCCTCTGACCCCCTGAGTCCCTAAAAACTTCAGTGAATTAGTCAGTCCCTACCTAAATTTTCATCGGGTTTGTCTCCTACTTCCTGTAATACACATGTCTTACATGTAATACACAGGACTCCAACATAAGAATGTAACACACAGTATTACATTACACACATGTAATACACAGGCCTCCAACATAAGAATGGCTCTGTGCGGGACACCTGGGTGGCTCAGTTGGTTAAGCAGCTGCCTTCGGCTCAGGTCATGATCCCAGCGTCCTGGGATCGAGTCCCACATCGGGCTCCTTGCTCAGCAGGGAGCCTGCTTCTCCCTCTGCCTGCCACTCTGTCTACCTGTGCTCGCTTGCTCTCTCTCTCGCTCTGTCTCTGACAAATAAATAAATAAAAAATCTTTAAAAAAAAAAAAAGAATGGCTCTGTGCTTGTCCTGTCAAATTAGCATAATGTCATCAAAGTAATTATTCAGTGTGATGCCTTGTGGGATATCTGTATGGTCCAGATCTCTTTGGATTATATTATGACAAAGAGTTAACAAATTCTTGAGGCAAAGCCATCAATTGACATTGTAGACCAATGAGCCAACAACCAGGCCTGGTGAACAGGCAAGTCTGCCTGAACAGCAGCTGGTCAATAGACTGTTAGCACCAGAGGTTGAGGGGCTGCTCTCCTTGGGAGGTGCTCTACTTGGGGTAGAGTTGGCAGCAGGCTGGATAGGGTCCTACCATCATTACCCTTTGTATAGTTTCCTATTAAGCCACTTTTCTTTGTGTACATACTAGAATTTATTTACCTTAATTGCCCCCCAAAAGTAAACCAGTAATTCAACGTTGACAATGGACCTGGAGTAGCCAGCATCCAAGATGGCCCCCACTGATTTCCACCTCTCCTGGTCTTCACTCCCATAACATATCAGAGATGGTTGGTGTGAATTCAACACAAGTGATGGTATGTAACTTTTGTGAATAGGTGGTCAATCTCTCTCTCTTGAACCACTCACCTGGGGAAAGTCAGCTGTCATGTTGTGAGCATTCCTATAGATATGCCACATGATGGGAACTTGGAAGCAGAGCCTTCAGCCCCAGTTGAACTTTCAGATGACAGCTTAACTGTAAAAGAACTGTAAGAGAACCTGGACCAGAACCACCCAGCTAAGCTGCTCCAGGATTTCTGACCCTCAGAACCTGTGTGAGATAATAAATGTGTGTTCTTTTAGTCTGCTAAGTTTTGGGTTACCTTGTTCCATAGCTATACAGGACTAATACAGCTAACACAGGACTTCTTATTTATCTCAGCTCCTACCAGAGTGTCTGGCATTTAGTAAGGCCTTAATTGATGTTGGTTGAATGAATGAATAAATAAATGGATAAATGGTGGCAGCAGTCAAGTATACCAGTAATCTAGTCAGTTAGTCTGGTCTAAAAGTTGAGAGATTTAATTTATAAGTTTAATGTGGTTTTCTTCTCAAAAATTCAGATTCTCTCATTAGGTCTTCCTAGTTAGTAGTAAAGTGGCGGTAGAGAATAGAACAAAATGAGTCATAGAAAGATGATGTACTGTATTGATTCAAGCAAGAACCTCCACTACGATAGTAAACAAAAATCAACTTATAAGACGGGAATGACATAAATTCACCTCCAAATAAAGTTTTTATTATGAAAACTTCTAATACAATTCAATACTCTATTAAGACTAAACCGAGAATCTTGCCAACCCAATTGACTCATAAGAGAACAAGTCAAGAAAGTCAACATGTCTTCTAGGGTGACCTGAATTATTCCTTTCCCAAAGAACGCTAGGGTTATGTGGTCTTTTCTGTTAGTAGACTTAGCTCCTTCCTTTAGTTGTAAAAACAAGCAGGAATTCAATTCTTGGCAGGTTGCTCTACTGAATGAAGTGAATTAGAATAGAAAATGTGGCTGTAACAGTGCAGAAGAAGCAAGTTACCACAAGAGGGGGATCTACAGTCAAGAAAGAAAAAGTGGTTGGTGGTTAGATTTCTCTATTTTCAAAGAAATAAAAAATGACTTAAGAAGCTTCCTCCATTCCTTTATCTTTAGAGCCACAGTGGCACAATCCTATACAAATAAGAAATCCGTGTTTTTCATTCAGATTCCCTCAGTCCCCCTTCAAGGAGGTAGAGAACTTTGTTGAAGATCAGCTATTTCATTACCTATCAAGTCCTCATTTCATGTCTCCTAATCTCTCATGACTCTGGAGAAATTAATTTTCTCTGTGAAAAAGGAGTGTGTGCTGGTGTGAGGCTTCAGGCAGCAGTCAGTGTCAATGGTGTAGTGAAAAGTCCAGAGATCTTACCACAGGCCAGCTGGCACTCAAATTCTGCGTCTGTTACTTGTGAGCTAGTGACACGGAGGGGATTAATTCCCTGAAGTTTGAGTTTACTCATCTATAAGTTGTGAGAATTAAATGGGCTGTATCTAAACTTAGCTTAGTGTCTGGCATGGATGCGTTAAAAAATTAAGGGCTATTGTTTCTGGCTTATTAGTGAATTCTGCTGTCCAGAGCCACCGAGTCCTGAGTCTCTAGTGATTCTGAAGGAGAAGTCATCAAGATTATAAATTGATTTGTTCTTCTTGTTGGTTTCACATCAAACCTAGACAACCTGTGATATGGTAGTTTTTTTCGTGATTTTTAAAAAATTAATGTGGAAAGGAGGCAAGCAGTTCATCAGGTATATGTATATCATATAAAGCACGGAGAGCAAAAGCACTAGAAGTCCATTTCATAGGTAAAGTAGAGGCTTTTTTTAATGGGAAAGATGAAGGGTAAAATAAAATCCCCAATGTGCACAGGTAGCTTTAATTACAATTGACATTTTAGTTTATAATTTGAAGGCATATACCACTTTGCATACATTATGTTAATTTAACATATCTCAAATGTTGACTTAGGAATGGTTAAAATATTTTGCAGGAAGTTGGAAAATACGCTGAAACAACTCACTAGATCTTTCATAAAATGAACAAACACTCTGCAGAAATTGATTTGCTGCTTGAACTTCAATCAGAAATGACTTGGAGTTTGTGAAAGATGGTGGTTTACATCGTTGGAAGCACTAATTCTAAGGAAATATCCTGGAAATATCCCCAATATCCTGGAACTGATGAAAGAATTCTCTAAACACCACTACATTCTTTTCCCCTGGGCACCAATTAGATTCTCTGGTATCCAGATGATTCACGTCTTAGGCGGATTCCATAGACAATCAAACCCACAGCGCAGAGACCAAGCACAATGGCCCCAATCACAGGAAGCACAATTGTGTAGTCAGACGAACACTCATCCACTAAGAGAGAGAGAGAAAAAAAATACAAGATAGCAGGTAAGGTTTAGTGAGGACAGACCAGAAAGCGGGCTAGAGTAGGAAAGATATGAACTTTAGAGTCAAATCCTAACCTGACTTTTTTTTTTTTTAATTTAAGTATAGTTGACACACAACCAGGCTTGACTTTTAATTCCACCACTAACTGTGTGAACTGGGATGAGTTATCGAACCTTGCAATTTCCTCATTCATAATATATATATATATATATATATATATAAATATATATACAAATATATACTGTATACTATATATATTATACATACAAATATATATACAAATAATATATAAAATTGTTAAAGGATTAAATAAGACACATTTATCTTTTCAGCAATTATTCAATATTTAATAATCGTTAGACCCATTTTCTTCCAGGTGTGCTCTCTGCAAAGTAATGTGTAAACACAAAGTAGAATGTGTTTACATAAAAGAGACTTTTGTCAGATTACACATGATCTCTTGAAAACGTGTGATGTTTATCCATGTCTTCAAAAATGTAAAACATGTTTGCTACATTTAACATTCTTTTTATTGCGTTTAATGAGCTAAAAACATTAGAAAACAGACCTAAATATTCATAAGAGCTTAAAAATGAGAGTTTGTAAATTTGTCAAAACTTTTTTCTTTATTTCCTTGGAGAGTGCTTATTCAGTTCATTTAAAATGTAATCAGTCTCCCATTGGAGAAAGATGGAGAGCCCCAAGGAAAAGAGGGAATGTCATTGAACACACATACGTAGAAAGCTATATCTTATTCAAGGATAGACAAGAGCCAGTAGATGAATGGATAAAGAAGATGTGGTATGCACACGCAATGGAATATTATGCAGCCATGAAAGGGTGAGATCTTGCTATTTGCAACAACATGGATGGACCTGGAGGATATTATGCTCAGTGAAATAAGTCAGACTGAGAAAGACAAGTACCATATGATTTCCATTCATATGTGGAATCTAGAAAAACAAAACGAATGAATAAACAAACAAAGCAAAATCAGATCTATAAATACAGAGAACAAACTGTTGGTTGCCAGAGGGAAGGAGACTGAGGGGGTGGGCAGAGTAGGTGAAGGGGAATGGGAGATACAGGCTTCAATTATGGCATGAATGAGTCACAGGAATGAAAGGCACAGCATAGAGGATAGAGTCAATAATATTGTAATGGCATGCATGGTGACAGAAAGTAGCTACACTTGTGAGCATAGCATAACCTATAGAGAAATTGAATCACTATGTTGTATACCTGAAACTACTGTAACACTGTGTGTCAAAAAAGAAAAACCTCCAGTATATGTTAGGGGGGGAAAGCAATGCATGGAAAAATGAATAATGAATATAGTACTACAATGCTTTGTGTAAATAAAGAAGAAATGATGATATATTTGCTTGCATTTACATAAAGAAAACTTGGAAGGATAAGAATGCATGACGAACTAATAAAAATAATTGCCTATGGGTGGCTAAGGGGAGAATAGGACGGAAGAATAAGGTGGGAGCAAGGATTTGTAAGGTAAAACTTCCTATCATCTTCGTTTTAAACCACATGCAAAGAAAATTTTTAGTCAAAATTTCAAATATTAGAAAAATATCTTAGAAGAAAAAGAAAGGGACAGATAGAGAATATCTATGAGATCCTTGCATGAACCAATGTTAAAATGAATCAAGGATCAATTCTCACCTGAGATCAGAGAAAAAAGAATCAGAAGGGACCAGGGGAGAGCGAATGATAGAGATTCCAGGAAACAACAAATCTCTACAAGACAGGAACTGTGATTGTCCTACACTTACACTTTTGACATGGCAGTGGAAATATTTACATAATTATAATAATATATACCTTATTATTTTGGCAAAAAACAATGATATAAAAGTAATGGTGTAAGAGTATGAAATCCTTATCTGCCATAATAAGTAGTTTAAAGCTAATAAATTAAGAAATAAGAAAGCTTTTTAACATTTTTAGAAAGAATTACCAAAGTAGTTATGATAAGAAATTATTAAAATTAGTTAAAGGTACTTTGTCTCTTAGAGAAAGGACAGGGAAATGTTGCTTTTCATAAGCCCTTTTAGAGTACACAATTTTGTTATATATGTATTTCTATATATGTATCTAAAGTCAACGATTTATTTATTTTAGAAAGAGAAAGAGCAGGCACACATGAGGTGGGGGAAGGGCAAAGGGAGAGAGAATCTCAAGCCGACTTCCCGCTGAGTGCAGACCCCACACAGGGCTTGATCCCAGGACCCTGAGATTATGACCTGAGCCGAAATCAGAAGTTAGACACTTAACTGACTGAGACACCTAGGCAACCCTGTTACATATGTATATTATATATATATAATATACATATGTATTTCTTAGATAGAAAAGAACATTGACAAATTAAGAAGTTAATTTGATTAAAATGATTTGGAAAAAAATACAAAAAAAAATGTAGAACACATACCCTAAAGTAATTCCCCCACTAGGAACTTATACTAACAATATACTCATGTGAATATACAAAGACATGTTACAATAATCTCATTTTATGAGAACAAAGTGGATAATCTAGATATCCATCCAAAATTTAAAATGTCATATCCATACAATACAATATAATGTAGCCACACAACGAATGTGGTAGATCTCAGTGTGCTGACAGAGTTCCCCTAGGATCTGCAGAGGGTTGCATGAATACAAACAAATGCGCCCATGTACCTGAAGTGAAAAGATAAGCAAGATACTGGGGAAGGGTTAGGATGAGAGTAGAGAGAACTTTATTTTTTTTAAGATTTTATTTCGGAACTCCTGGGTGGCTCAGTAGGTTAAGAGTCTGCCTTCGGCTCAGGTCATGAACGCAGGGTCCTGGGATTGAGCCCCACATCCAGCTCCCCACTCAGTGGTGACTCTGCTTCTCTCTCCCTTTGTGCCTTTTCTCCCTGCCTCTTGTGTGCTCTCTCTCCCTCTCAAATAAATAAAATCTCATTTTTAAAAAAGATTTTATTTATTTATTTGGGAGGGAGAGAGAGTATAAGCAGGGTCAAGGAGCAGAGGGAAAGGGAGAAGCAGACTCCCCACTGAGCAGCGATCCCGATGTAGAACTTGATCCCAGGACCCGGGGATCATGACTTGAGCCAAAGGCAGACATTTAACGGACTGAGCTACCCAGGTGCCCCGAGAGCAACTTTTATTCTCCATATAGTTTTATACTATTTAATGTTACATTGCTGAAATGTTTTTAAAATTCAGAAAAGCACACAAAGAAAATAATTATCTGATCACCACAGTCCTTCCACTTGAATGAATCACTGCAAACCTTTGAAGGCATTTGCTTCCTCTCTACATATCTGAGTGTGTATGTGCATGCTGTATGCTTAAAAAAACATCATTCAATTTTTTAACGGTATTTTCTCATTATAAATAATTGAGATTATTTACGAAAGCTCACAAAAAAGTAAAAACTGTAGGAGAGGAAGAAATTTCTTCTTTCCTCCAAGATTCTTCTAATTGGTTTAAGAATTATAGATTAATAGGAGAAAAAAAAAACCTTAATTTTATGCCAATAATGAAATTGACACCCAAAGAGATGACCAAGGCAGGCAGTTTTGATACATTTTAGACAAAGAGATAATATACTTGCGAGGAATTGACATGATAAAGAAAACAGATGTTTGGAATTAGTAAGGAATTCTAAGTAGAATTTGGGCTGAGATGGTAAATTAGTAAAAAGTAACAGGGTTTGTTTCTATAGCTTTCGTGGCTTTCAAGATCCTTTCTCAGGCAATAAGAATGTCTTTTTATTTCTTAGTACAGGGACGGTAGCTTTCACATGGGACATTAATTTTCTGCTTTCAGGGTGACAGAGGAGGATCTATGGATGTCCTTGTTTCCCAAGTAGCTTCAATTCAAAATAATCAATATGCCTTTGTGGAACATTTTGGGCAACCCTCCCCTGGACCCCTGACAAAACCAATCACCTGAAAACCACCCACCCAGAAATTATCCTTGCTAAAACATGAACCAATATAACTTCAGACATCTTTCTCTACACCTACAAGGATGGGTGGGTAGAAAAAAATAAGTACAAGTACTTGTATTAATATAGGATCATTTTACCAAAATGCTATTTTACCAAAATTGCTGATTTTCATTTAATTTTATTTCATAGAAGAAAAAAAAAGCTAAAACAAAACTGGGACAGTTACTGAACTTCAAATTAATGTATCTTTGTCTCAGGAAGTATTGTTTCATAAAAGACCCCTTTAAGGTTCAAGAAAGAGATTATAAATACACACTAAAGTATTATGAAATGAATTAAGAGGGTTATGAAATAAAAGACAGGACATTATATGTTTTCTAAATCCTGTGTTTCCAATTTAGACATTATCTATTGATAGAGTTTTGAAAGATGAGCACAGATTCCCTTCTATCTCTCTTCCTCCCAATTCAAACTTTGAATAGATATATTATTTTTTCAATCATTGTTTGGGTTTACATTATTTCAATTCTATTTGATAACTGTCATTCCTATGGTTAAAAAATTTGTTTCAAATATATAACACATTCACAATTCAAAGTCAAAATACTACAAAATGCTGTACATTGAGAAGTTCCACTTTCACCCTTTCCCATCTCAGTTCCCCCTGCCGTAACAATTTGGCTCAAAAAAACTTTTTTTTTTTAATTTAATTGACAGAGATCACAAGTAAGCAGAGAGAGGGGTGGGGAGGCAGGCTCCCTGCTGAGCAGAGAGCCTGATTCGGGGCTTGATCCCAGAGACCCCACTGAGCTACCCAGGCACCCCAACCATTTGGCTTTTTATATACATTTCCAATCTTTCAGATATAAGCAAAAATCAAAGTATATTTTTTCGTCCTTTTCTCTCTCTTTTTTAAGATTTTTATTTACTCCTTTGATGGAGAGACAGCGAGAGAGGGAATACAAGCAGGGGGAGTAGAAGGAGAAGCAGGCTTCCTGCAGATCAGGGAGACCAATGCAGGGCTCGATCCCAGGAATCATGACCTGAGCCGAAGGCAGATACTTAACAACTGTGCCACCCAGGCACCCCCTCCTTTTCTCACTATTATTGTACATTATGCTTTTTTTCATTTAACAATACATTTTGAAGATTTTTTTTTAAAGGGAGAGAGAGAGTAGAAGTGGAAGAAGGGGCAGAGGGGGAGGAAAAGGGAGAGGGAGAGAGAATCTTGAACAGACACTGCACCAAGGGCAGATGCCCAATTTGTTCAATTGTAGGAGTGTAATCTCCCGTTCACCTCACTCTTTCATTATGACCATCACCATTACCCATTTCCAGAATATTTTTCATCTTGCAAAACTTAAACTCTTAGCCATATTTTGATCTAATGTAAGTCTTATGTTATTTTGCTGCAGTAATTTTGCATAGTGGTCTATAGAGCTTGTTTTCATCTTGCATATTCTTTTTTTTAAGATTTTTTAATTTTTAAGAAATCTCTACAACCAACATGGGACTCAAACTTACAAACCCCAGATCAAGAGTTGCCAGCTCCACCAACTGACCAGCCAAGCAGTCTTTTTCGGCTCATCCTTGAGCATCTCATCCAGGACATTGCATTACCTTTAATATCATTTGGGTAAATTAGGGCTTTTCTTCCCACTGTGTCTGAGATCAGTTAATGTTTCCCATTGAGCTATCTATTTGGAGTCTATCTTCTTTTCTGTACCTTGGGACTTAGCTACATCCTGGGGATATCCAGTGATCTGGGGTTGGCTCCCCAGTTCACCTCCATCAGTCTCTGTGTTTACTCTGCCTCCTCTTCCCAGTAGCCATTTTCACTACTCCTAAATGAGAAGAGATTAAATAACCAGTCTTTTTCTCTCCAGTTTTAGGAATGGTAGTTAAGTGTTCAAGAGATTTTTTTCTCTCATCATATGGCTTCCTGGTGAGTGTACTGGGGGGAGCAGGTGCCCAGAGCCCAGCTCTGCTGTCTTCTCAACAGTTCTTCTGAATCTTTTTTCTTTTTTGTTCACCAGTTTTAAAAGTTTATTGCATTAGATTATATCTTGGCTGCCACTGATGATTTTAAACACTCCCCCGCCCAATCTATTTGCTAATGAGGAAGGAAATTCTGTGAGGGAAATTCTAGTCACGATTTTAGCTCTGCTTTTTCATTTCATATATTTCTGTAATAAAATCTTTAAACCATCTACATGTGTTTCTTTTGTTTCCATTTTTTCTTAAAAATTAAGAATCAGTACTGCAGAATAAATTATAACCATTTTAAAGTTTATGAGGCAAAAGCGAAATTCAGGCACACATTTATACACATTTGTTAAGCAATGTCTTGTCTGTTTTGTAATTCATGTATAATTCTTTAATCACCATGTATTTGTGAAAACCTAAAAACAATAAAAATTCTTAACAACACAATAATTAAGAAAATTATTATAGAATGTTGATAGCGTATTCATAGCAGCTGGAATAATGACACTTTGCACCTTTAATAGCACAGAGAAATGCTTATGATGCACACATAACAAAGGATTCCAAATAGTGTACTCTGTATGCTCCAGTTTATAAAACAATATTCATGCCAGGGAAACACATCAAAATTAACAATGGATAGGTTATCTCTTCCAGCTGCGCGTTCCTGAAGGTTTCTATTATCCCTAGGTGGGTTGTAGTGGGAAGGGTGAATTCAGGATTCTCTACCCTCCACATTAGAGGAAAATGGAGTTGAAACCCTCCGGATGGGCAAGCAGCAGGTGCGCTAAAGGTAAGGGGCAAGCACGGCCCGTGGGAAAGGCCCACAGAGGAACCCCCCCACCCCGCTAGGGCTTCGGTGGGAGGGATCCCAGAAAGCGACCAGCAGCACTCTGCAGTAAGGCTGGGACCCCTGGAACTACAGCCGTGAGAGTAGGACTTGGAGACAGCACCAGAGGAACTCAGGGGCAGGGGAGGCCACTTGTCGCAGTTGCAATCTGGGACCCTCCCCAGAAATCACTACAGAAAGTGGGCAGAACTGCCGGGCAGGAATGCATTGGGGTGTATTTGCTAGTCTTCCAAATGAAACCTTTGCTCTTTTTTGCTTACTAGAATGTTAATTCATTGATAACAGGACTCCAAGCAGCAGTTGTCACCCCAAGGAACTCACTGAAGATGGTAGAAAGGAAAATTGAATTTATGTGAACTGCCTTATCCCTCTCTTCTTGATTTTAACTTCACGTCCCTTCCCAAGGAAATTTCCACACACTCAAAGAGTAACCTTCCTTTAGTTATTCTACAGGCTGGTCAGTGGCACGGTGAATAAGCAACTCGTGCTCCTGGTATAGAAGCTCTTGAGCACACTTGAGACAGAGCTGGAAAGGAGAGTGGGGAGCGGGGTATTTGTGGATAGCTGCTGGAGGGACCTGTTGGAGGTCCTGCTGGAGATGGAGATGGCATCTCTCCAAAAGCAAGCCCTTGCTGGTAAGCTTGAGTCACTCTGGGAAACACTAGGTCCTCACACAGGTTTCCTCAACAGATCTCAACACCTCCTGTTGTAAGGAGGAAACAGGAATGTCCTAACACTCCAAACATCCTAGGGGCTCTTAAAGCTCTCTTGAAGCTGCTGTGTGCCCTCCCTACCCCCTCTTCTGAGAAAGTGGAGAGAGCTAAAATCCTTCCAGGGAAAGCCAGAACATGCCCTAGATAAGCAGAGGTTATGGAGCTGTTGCCAAGGTTCATAAACTTCCTGTTAAAAACAATGAATGGCACCTCTGGCAAATAAAGAAAAAGAAGAACACTTCTGTTAGTAAAAACAATTAAAGACACCCAGAAGCCCATTGCTCTCCCTTTTTTGGGGAATAAAAACTTCAATTCTCCTATTTGCTTTTTTTTTTTTTTAAGATTTTATTTACTTATTTGACAGACAGAGATCACAAGTAGGCAGAGAGGCAGGCAGAGAGAGCGAGGGAAGCAGGCTCCCCGCTGAGCAGAGAGCTCAATGCGGGGCTCCATCCCAGGACCCCGAGATCATGACCTGAGCCAAAGGCAGCGGCTTAACCCACTGAGCCACCCAGGCACCCCTACTTTTTTTTTTTTTTTAATGTAGGCTCTGTGCCCAACAGGGAGCCCAAGGCCAGGCTTGAACTCAGGACCCTGAGATCAAGATCTGAGGGGAGATCTAGAGTCACAGGCTCAACAGACTGAGCAACCCAAGTGCCTTCTCAATTCTCCTCTTTAAACAATATAATAAAAAATCATGAATAACATTCCAAGCCATATTTGATAGAATTTTTCCTCCACATATCAATCTCTCCCAATCAGAAATCTCCTGGTTTATGATTTTTTTTTTTTGTAAATGTTTGCTTAAGAGGAAAGTGGGTAATATTCTGGGGTAGATCTACCTATTCTGTTTGCAATTCCTGATTGTTTTGATGCTTGCCTATATCCCCTCCCCACAATGGCCCAAATTAACAAATTTGCAAGGATAGACTAAGGATCAAAGAAAAACAGAGACAAAGCAGGAAAAAAAATGTGAAGGAGACAGACAACAAATGAAGGTGAAGAAATTGGAGAACTAAAATTTATGGAGCCTCTGTTGTTTGCCAAGATCTGTGGTGGGCGCTTTACATTAAAAAAAAAAAAAAAATTTTTTAAATGAGATGTTGGGAAGTTATCTAGTTTGTTTGTTTTTTTTAAAACTAGTATTACATTTTAATAGCATATAATGTCTTTTTAAAATGTCTATTAACACCACTCTGTAATTCAAGTAAACCAGGAATTGGGCAAAATCTGGGAGTTTAAAATCACTTTAGAATCTATTTTGAAATGAATTTTTGTATAACTATAATTTTTTAAAAACTGGATATTGAGACTCTTAAAAATGTGTAAGAAAAATCAGTGCAGTTTGAAAATGTCTTTCTTATCATTCTCCCTTTAGATATTTGCTTTCTCCTTCTCCCAAGCACCTTCTTCATGTCCCTGCCTCTTGTCCCTATTTCTTGAAGCCAGCCCTGTATTATCAGGTGTGGAGGGTGGAATTCAAGCCCATATGGCACAGCCTCCCAGTGCCAACAGGAGAAAGTGGATGGAGGCTACCTTTTAAGTAGCCTTTCACTGGCCTCGCAGCGGAAAACCAGGTTTCCTAATCAGATTGGGAGGGTGGGATAGGCAAGTAGAAAAATTGATCCCTTCACTTCAGGCTGAATATGAAGTCAGAATACCCAAGGCCTTAACCTTGCGCATTTTGAAGAAGGTGGGGCTTTACATGCGTTCATATCCTCTACTGGGCCTCTTGCTGGCCACGAGACATGCTGTTAGCAAAATGACAAGCAGTACTGCGATACTCAGGCCCACGGCCACAGGGTTTTCTCTCCTGTTTCTGTCAGTGAAGCATTCATCCGCTGCAATTGAAGTCAGAGTAACAGGTGTTATAGGCTGGCCGCAATGCTGGGAAGTGACACTGCCCCTGCCTGCCTCAGCCATGCAGAGAAGGAAACCCGGGGGAAAGGCGAAGCTTCTGGGCTTCCCACCAGCTGCCTCAGACACGGATAGGTGAAAACGAGGAGGGAAAAGTCAATGCGATGATCGGAAGTGTGCAGTGGTTGTGATCACTTAAATTGCAGATACTCTGTACCCACACCCAGGAAATTATGATTCAGTGCATTGGAGGTGGGGCCCAGGTGATTCTCTTGCCGTTAGGAGGCAGATCCAACTTTGGGAAATGTCATTTTGGTCCAAAGAGTCAGGATCAGACCTGTAACCCCGGGGAAGTTCTGAGGCCAAGTTTTCCCACCTCTGGCAACAGAGACCTGCCCCAAAATGCATGGCCAAAGTTTTCTATCCAGACTCTGCTTCTTAAAGGTTGCTGGTGGACAGCCTGGGGCTCTAGGTACTGGAGAAACCTTTTATAGGCTCTGGGATTTTAGCTGTCTAAAATGGGTTGAGAATGTGGGAGGTTGAGAATTATATGAAAGGGGGAGGAAGGGCAGGAAAAAATGAAAAGATAAATTTTCTATATCTCCTTGGGGGCACTGCTAGGAGAGGCCAGGTGTATGTTGCCGAAAGTTTTTATTTCTCACCTCTGCCACTACACGATTTCCCACCTGCTCACTTCCTGTTTCACAGAGGTTTGGAGGGGGAGAAAGAACAGGTGTATACCTTATTTTTTAAGACCAAATGATGAATTACAGAGGATTTTCAAACCTTCATCATGAATTTGTAAGTTTCCCCAAATTGGAAGTTTTGAGACAAGATAACAAAGTGCGGGCCACACCTACTAAGAAATTTTAATATTTTTATCTTAGCACTGTGGTAAAGGTCCAAAATGGTGGCAGAGGTTTGAGGATTCCAGACAAAACCTACTGAAATCAGGGGATCCGAGGCCAGCAACACTTTAATCCTTCCTCTGCTCAATGCCTCCCAGCAAGTGTATCAGAAGGTTTTTGTCGACACCTTCAAGTTTATAATGGAACACTAAGAGAAGCTGGATTCACATTCCAGAAATTTAATTTACAGCTAAACTTCTAACTAAATCTATTTATGAAAATTGAGAGGTTTTCATAATGTTCTTAGTTATTATGAGAGGAATGTTTTAGAAACTGCAATTTAATTCCTGGACATATGTAGCAATCCTGTAACCCATTTTCCCAGAAGGGAAAAAAAAATGCTTTTTCAGAAAGTCACCCTCATCTGTCCCTGCCTTCTGCCTAGGACCTGCTTCTCTCTGTGGTGGTTAGAACTCAAAGCAGAAGTTGCTTAGAAACTAACACCAACTATAAGGAAGCACTAGCCAGGGGAATTAAGCTCATAATTGAGAAGAGGGGGCCTAAACTTATTATTGCAACTTTCTTTTTTCCCTCTGCAAGTGGGAAAAAAATCTATTCTGAAATCTTGAATTTTAGATAGTACTACTATTCAGGATCTTTAAAGTCTCCAAATACACCTGAGGAGTCAGAATATGTCATGCAAGGAGAATGTGTCCTGCTGTGGGAGACTGGTGGACACGAACATGGTAGTGTCCAATTTTGAGGTTGGTATTGACTCAAAGGAATGGCAGGAGGGAAAGTTAGAGAAACTTGGCCCTAAGAGCTTCGTGGAACCATACTGTTGCAGGAAGCTCATGTGATTCTTGTCCCTTTTGACAGTTAGACACACACAAAACAACTTGAAACTACCCTTGGGTCTCTGAAGTTTTTGTTTGCAACATGATGAAGACTTGACTTACCATTTCCAAAGTGGTCATCTTCGAAATCAAAGGCTTGATATTGAACATTCATTGTTTTCAGTTGAAGGTGGGTTGACAACTGGATGCTCTGTTCACTCACGCATTTGAAGGAATGCCCAACCACAGTCTCAAACATCACCACAGAACTTTTCATTCCTTGGTAAATTTTGTCTGAAAACACAAGAATGAAATATAGACACTTGTTGGCATAGAACCATTGAGTATCAGCTGTTACCAGGGGTCCATGTGCAGTTCAATGGCCTTCATTGAGATGTGGCTCTCAGGAGTTCTGCCTTCTCTTCATGAAGACCCACTCTGGTGCTCTTTGGGGACTTTTTTCTGGTATTATGTAGTATGTAGGGCAAACTCACATAAATTAGAATGTGATAACATTGAAATGAGAACGTTTAGGAAATTTTTCTTCAGTTGTCTTGAATTGTTGGGGGCAGAGTTGGTGGGGACTAATGTCAGTGCTTAGGGACTACAGAGATGTGCCCACAAAAACCTCAGAAATAAGAGAAGGAAGACTGCTCTCTGTGACAGTCACATGAACCCTTAGTGAATCAGAACAGACATGTACAGTCACCAAGTGGAGCATCTGTATGTTACCAGACTGTATTAATAGAGCAAAAGGACAGGCTGATCCCATCATTTGGAGGGGTGTTATATCCATCCATAGGGACACAGAGAAGGGAGAGGCCCATCTCTGTCTACCTGAGTGCTGCTGGGGAGAGAAAGACCTGTTCAGGGACTGCCGCTGTTTTAGGACAGGTACACCCTTTTCAAGGAAGCATATGCTTCAAGGCAGGTGGGGTTAAACATTTTAATCATGTAATTAACTCCATTTGCTCTAATGCTACATTCATCCTACACCCTTCTGATTATATTTTGGCTTCTTAAATGGGAGAAATTTCACTGGCCAGAGGACCCAACTGTCTAGTCCCCTTAGCAATTACCATAAGAAATAGTTGCATGAAAAACACACACGTTTGCATTTTGATTTTATACATCAGTTTCATGACCGTGGTTTAAATGTCTCCTTGAAGAGACATAGTGGGTGCTTGCCAACAGCTCTCATGATTGAGGACCAGACTATGGACCTTCATGAATTTATGAAAGTTGTGCCTGAAAGGAATACCCATGGGCTATTAATGAGGGGGCTTGAAAGTCTCCCTCCTTTCCTGCCTCTGTGGGTGTGTTTGCCTGTGTCTAAGGTAGCCTTCCACATTAAGGGTCTCCTTGCTATGTGCCAGGAATAACCACACAAGTACTCCACAGACACTGTCCAGCTTAATTCTTTCCTTTCCTTTCCTTTCCTTTCCTTTCCTTTCCTTTCCTTTCCTTTCCTTTCCTTTTCTTTTCTTTTCGAGAGAGTGCATAAGAAGGGGGAGGAGAAGAGGGAGAAGCAATCTCCCCCTTGAGCAGGTAGCCCAATGTGGCACTGGATCCCAGGACCCCAGGATCATGACCTGAGCTGAAGGTAGATGCTTAACTGACTGAGCCACCCAGGCACCCTTGTTCTGTTTAATTCTCATATAATCTTTTGAGATCGGTTCTGCTGTTTCCATTTCATAGACAAGGAAATGGAGAGTCAGAGAATTGAAAATATTTATTTGCCTAAGAACCTACAGCTAGTAAGTGGTATTTGGACTCAAGCAGTCTCACTCTGGAGCCTGCTTTCTTCAGCACTACACTACTGCGTCTCCTGCCTATCACTGTACTATTCACTGTAGACTCTTGCATATGTACATGCAAATGCCCTACATGATGTCCTGCACTATCCATGGACACCGCTATATGATGTGTTATATCCCAGGGTAGTTTACTTCGATCACTCCCACTAACATTACAGCAGTCATTACCACTGTAATTACAACTGACTACTGTTATAATACCACCACCGCTGACGTGGAAATTACCATCGCAGCTCCTACAGCTCCTCCTGCTTCTGTTGAGCTTGGATTTGAGGGACCTAGAATGGTTTTATCCCCTTTCTCAGCCTCTAACTTAGCCTCTGGTCTCACTTTCCCTTCCCCTGCCTCTTGAGACATTACTACCCAACTCCTGGCTAAAATTCATCCATGCCTTGTGATAACATTAGCTAATTTATGTTAGCGGGCACAATATTTATTCCCCAGCCTCTGTGAGTACATTTGTCTAAGTGAGGTACTATATATGAAAATGGATTCTCAACTGTTACATCTTACCTACTTTTAACCAGTAATCATGGATAATATCCTCTTGAACAATATCAATAAAATATGTTGTATTTTAAATAGACATTTCTCGGCAAGTTTCATTAGCATAGGTTCCTTAATAAGATAAGCTTAAGCCCATCATAAGATAGAATTTTAAAAAGGAGAAAACAGACATGAAAACTCTTTGTACAGTAAGTGACACAGAGGAGGGGCCCAGCAATGGTTTGTTATCAAACTCTGGGCTTTCCAGAGAAACATTTGAGTCGCTTAAGAAATTTCCCCCACTGGACCGGGAGCATTACTTTCCTGGATGGGAACCTTACTGGAGTTCTCTCAACTGGCCCTACTATGGGCCATTCTCGATATAGCAACCAAACGGAATCTTTATCAGTGTAAATCTGATATACCATTTCCCTACATCAAACCCTCCACTTACATCCTTTCACACTTTAAACTCAAATCCAAAGTCCTCAGCTCGCTTCACGCAGAAGCCCTACATGCTCTGGCCCGGATGTCCGTCAGACCTGCTCTGTGCCTCTGCTCACTCTCTTGGGAACATGAGACACTTGCCACTCCCTGAACCCATCCACAAGCTGGCTTCTAAGGGCTTGTGCATCTGTTGCTCCTGCCACCTGAAAAAACCTTCCCCAGGCCCAAATGGGGATATCTCTCTGTTCAAGCCTCACCTCTTCAGAGAGGCCTTCCTCCCCTGAGAGCTTCCCAAAGGCCCTACCTAAGAATATCTTTCCAGTCTTCTGCACCCACCCCCACCTGCTTGTGTTTGCTCATAGGACTTAATACTACTTAACTATCTCTTATAATTTAATGTGCCTGTTTGTGGTCCCCTCCCCACTTCTAGAATGTAAGCTCCGTGACAGCAGGGACCATATGTTTGGCTAATATGCATTTCTACTGCCTCATACAGGCCTTGGCACCTAGCTGGCACTAACCACATTTTTGTAGAATGAATGCATGATTCCAAGCGTACTGAAGAAACTGCACCATCACTAGCAAATCTG
This sequence comes from Mellivora capensis, assembly GCA_004024625.1. Classification (NCBI taxonomy): domain Eukaryota; kingdom Metazoa; phylum Chordata; class Mammalia; order Carnivora; family Mustelidae; genus Mellivora; species Mellivora capensis. The sequence goes on along the minus strand of PISX010001939.1, from coordinate 22,646 downwards.
CCCCAGAGTCACTAAGCCCTTTCGAGTTGCTGATAACGATCTCCGACATAATGTAGTCCAGCCTCCTTCAGAGGCAGCTGAGCAAACGGAAGCATACGAAGACGCATAGCCTTCTCCTGGTTACTTTCTCTGTTGGTTTCTCCAAAGCAGCATCAAAGATGAGCAAATTCAATGGGCTGAAAAATGAGCTAACCCGAGGCACAGTGTCACTGCTGGTGTGGTCTTCTCTAACGGCTTACCTGGGTTTGTGACTGTCAAATAGGCTCTCACTTCACTGATGTAATACGAGTTTTCATCCTGTAAAACAGCACAGTGTTAACCTTTGGGCTTTACGTTTATGATCGAACCATAATTGTATCAGAAGCTCCAAAAAAGTAAATATACCACACAACAAATAAATAATAAGTAATGGCTTACTCCTGGTTCCGAATTTCTCTACTGCATACTTGTTGCTAGAGCCTGAAATTCAAATTCCCCCGGTCTAGAGTCCCTTCAGTTAGACCAAGTTTCTTCCTGTTAAAATGCATATACGTCTGGAAGGTGGAGAGCTTGGAGGGGTAAACACTAAGCTTTTACTAGTAATGAATATCTTAGGGTAGAGATTCAAAAGGAGACCACTCATCTTTTTTCTTAAAGGCATAAAGAACTTCAGCATTTAATGGTGTATTTATTTATTTTAGAGAGAGAGAACAGAGGGGAGGGGCAGAGGGAGAAAGGGAGAGAGAGTCCCAAGCAGACTCCATGCTTAGCACAGAGCCTGATGCGGGGCTCGATCTCATGACCCTGAGATTGACCTGAGTTGAAACCAAGAGTCTGTTGCTTTACTGACTGAGCCACTGAGGAGCCCTGAGACCACTCATCTTTAAGGCTACCATAGGTGGACTTCATGGGACTCATAAACTCTCATAACCAGTGTGTGCAAAATTTTTCATGCAATTTATCAATTGCTTTAAACAGATTAAAGGGTTCACATCTCCAATATGGTTAGATGGGGCCACCATGAGGGATTCTGAAAAGAAATGGTTTACTCTGAGATATCTGGATATTCTGTAAAAGAGGACCCCAGGAGGTTGTGTTCAGAAATATTAAGCAGTGTTCTACATTTTATTCAAGGATTGTCCTCTCGGAAAAACAAAACAAACAAACCATTACAAAACAGCCCTATAACCTCCTGAGAGACTAAGGGTATGAAATATTAAAGGGAACTGAAATGAGATATGGAAGGGTAAGTTGAAAAAGGAGGTTTCGGGTTTTTTTAAAGTAGCCGATTTAGTTCTTCTTTGTAAGCATTCATTAGAAAACTATCCACAAGGGTGCCAGGTGGCTCAGTTGGTTAAGCAACTGCCTTCAGTTCAGGTCATGATCCTGGAGTCCCAGGATCAAATCCCGCATCAGGCTACCTGCTCAGCAGGGAGTCTGCTTCTCCCTCTGACCCTCCCCCCGTCACGCTCTCTCTCTCTCATTCTCTCTCCTCTCAAATACATAAATAAAATCTCTAAAAAAGAAAGAAAGAAACTATCCACAAGTAAGAGGTGAAGAAATGGTAGAGCAATGAAAATCAGAATCTGAAATTGAATTACCTTTAGAAGTTCTAAGTCTAGTCATGAAGAAATTTAACAGTCATAATCTTGACTACATTCAGTCCATTTGTATATTATTTGTAGATGAAAGGATGAAGGGTTCTAAAAATACAAGCTGTTTTAGTAAGGTAACTGCTACCGGTACACTCAAGTCTAGAGCCTGCAATTTGCTGAATAGCACCTACCATATATTGGCTTCTTACCTTGTGCTAGGCACTGGAGCAGACACTTCTCTGCCATGTCTTATTTAATCCTCGCAGCAACTCTGAGAAGAAATAGAGGCTCACCGACTTGCCCAAAATCCCAGCCCTAATAGGTGGCAGGGGAAGGTATGACCCCAAGCTTCTTGTCTCCATGTCTAGCATTTAATTTCTCTTATATCCTCTCCAAACCAGGCAGTGCTCTAGGTCCTGGAAGAAGAATAAGACCTGGCTCCTTCCTTCAAGGTACTTAATCTTGGTTCTCAAAGGTAAGAACAATGTGCTTGGCCCATCCATTTCTTCTAGAGAGAATATCTGTGAGCCAGGCCCCTCTTTGGTCACTTTCACAAACCATTTATTCAGGTTATTCTTTATTTGGGGTCCTTTTTAGCAAATGAGAGACCTGTACTTCAGGGCCCAAGTCACTGACACAAGACCCTGCCCTATCCAAAGAGCAGAGAGGATCCACTGATGGGATTTAAGCAGGACAGTGACATGAGTGTGACCTTTTTTTTTTTTTTTAAATTGCATGGGTTGCAGCATGAGATTGCTTTAAGGAGCGGCAGGAGAACAGTGATAAGACCAGCTCTGAGCTCCATCGGGGACTTCCTGGAATCTTCCCCTTTTTGTGGCATCTCCTTGATCTATCCTTACATAAGGAAAGGCTTTATGTTTCTACAAAGGCTTCACAGTTTACTAAGGGCATGCTGTCACCTAGATTGCCTCCTTTGATCCTCACAACACCCCCCTGGGACAGAATAAATATTATCAGCCCATTTTGCAGCTGAGAACAGAGGCTCAGACTAGTTAACCATCTACCTCTAATTCACATTGTTTGTAGGTGACACAAAGCAAAATCTGGTCTATAGGATTCTGCCCTACATTTTCTTCCATAGGATGTGTGGGTATGGACAAAAAATTCGTTGTGCAAGAACTTTCTTTCCCATTCCCTGTAATGCAGTTGTCCATATTTAACCATCTATCAGAAATAGGACCAGCTACAAAATTTATGGGGCCTGCTATAAAACCAAAATATAGGATTTCTTGCTCAAAAATCATTGAAGAATTTCAAGAAGTGATACCACGCTTAAACTACACATGGGCTCGGTTGACTGCTCAAGTCACATGCTCATGAATCCAGCCCTGACAGGAAGGGCCATTCCTGCTCCCCAAGAACTAGTACTGTATAGGGCTAATGCCAAAAGTGAGGCCTTCCAAAGCAGATGGCAGAGTGCTCACATTCACTGTGAGTTTACCTTTCTTAAGATTTTAAAAATTTATTTATTTGTGAGAGAGAGGAGAGAATGAGCAGGAAGAGTGCAGAGGGAAAGAGAGAAGCAGACTCCCCAGTGAGCAGCGAGCCTGATGCAGGGCTCCATCCCAGGACCACAGGATCATGACCTGAGCTGAAGGTAGACACCTCACCAACTGAGCCGCCCAGGCACCCCACTGTGAGTTCACCTTAATAATGCAACAGGACAGAGTCCAGAGCCCATATCCAGGTTTCCTTCTATTAGCCAAATGCTTCCTGGGCCTGTGCTTATGTCCATGGTTAAGATAAAGGAAAAACATTTGTTAGGTGAACTCATGTAAATAAAAGCACAGACAGATGTTTAGCTCCGTTGAGATTCCAAATTTTGTAAAATTTATGCTACTGGTACCAAGTGAGTCTTATCTAGACAGTTGTGCCACTTTTTCTGTAAAGTTTTAGAATTAGAATAGAAATAAAATTGTCTTTTTCTTTTTAAGTAATCTCTGCACCCAATGTGGGGCTTGAACTCACAACCCTGAGATCAAGAGTAACACACTCCAAGGACTGAGCCAGCCAGAAACTCCGAAATTGTCTTTTATTTAAACTAGAGCAAAGCATTTCTTTTTCGACTTAGAAGTTCAGAATTTGGCATAATTTGAATGGTAGTAGGGCTGAAGTTTATTCTATAAAAGGGGTTGGCAAGTTTGTTTATGTAAAGAGCCAGATGGTAAATATTTTAGGATTCCTGGCTCTGTGTAGCTGACACTCAATTCTGCCATTGTAGCACAGAAGTAGCCACAGACCAACACGTACACAAGCAAGTGTGGCCATGTTCCAGAAAGCTTCATTTATGGACACCGAAATTTGAAATTCATATGATTTCCATGTGCCACGCAATATTCTCCACCCCCAGCAGCCATTTAAAAATGTAAAAGTCATTCTTAGGCTGCAAACTGTACATTTTTTGGAGGCAGACTGAATTTGGTCTGGGGGCCACAGCTTGTCAACTCCTGGTCCCCACCATCAATGAAAAACAAAGTTGCAGTTCATTTTTCAGTTGGTTAAAGCAAAAGCAAAAATGAACTGTGGGGGGATGCCTGGGTGGCTCAGTTGGTTAAAGCAAAAGCAAAAATGAACTGTGGGGGGACGCCTGGGTGGCTCAGTTGGTTAAGTGGCTGCCCTCGGCTCAGGTCATGATCCCAGCGTCCTGGGATGGAGTCCCACATTGGGCTCCTTGCTCAGCAGGGAGCCTGCTTCTCCCTCTGCCTCTGCCTGCCACTCTGTCTGCCTGTGCTCGCTCTCTCTTGCGCGTGCTCTCTCTCTGACAAATAAATAAATAAATAAAATCTTTTAAAAAAAAAATGAACTGTGGGGACTTCATCAAGATAAAAAGGGTTCACACAGCAAAGGAAATAGATAACAAAACTAAAAGGAAACCTACAGGAATGGGAGAAGATATTTGCAAATGCCATATCTGATAAGGGGCTAGTATCTAAAATCTGTGGAAGAACTTAACAAACTCGGGGTGCCGGGGCAGCTCAGTGGGTTGGGCCTCTGTCTTGGGCTCAGGTCATGATCTCAGGGTCCTGGGATCGAGCCCTGCATCGGGGCTCTCTGCTCAGCAGGGAGCCTGCTTCCCCCCCCACCCCCCCCACCCCCGTCTGCCTCTCTGCCTACTTGTGATCTCTCTCTCTGTCAAGTAAATAAATAAAATCTTTTAAAAAAAGAAAGAAATAAAACACATGGAGGTAGAGAAAGGGAAGGAAAAATAAAATAAGAGGAAGAAGAGGTAGGCAAACTATAAAACATGCTGAGCTCTAGGAAACAAACTGCCATTTGCTGGAGGGGAGGTGGGGGGCAGGGGATGGGGTAACTGGGTGATGGATATCAAGGAGAGCACTTAATGTAATGAGCACTGGGTGTTATATGCAACTGATGAATTGCTAAGTTCTACCCCTGAAACTAATAATATGGTATATGTTAACTAAATTGAATTTAAATAAAGATTTAAAAAATAATAAAAAAAAAAAGTTATAAAAAGAGCAGTTAATCTTCTATTTGGGAGGACAAAGTTTTGCTAAGACTTTCTGAATACCAATTTAAAAATATCTTTTTGTTTCCATGTATCCTAGTTTGAGTTGTTAGATACTTGTGGGCATTCCAAACATTTTATTTTTTTGCTTATTCAGTAGGATGGGAAAAATTATAACAGGACTCCCCTCTTATTTTGATGTGAAGATTAAATGAAGGAATGCATGTAAAAAATTTACCACAGAGTCTTCACTCAAATTTTAACCAGTGTTATTCACAATGGTGACAAGAAATTAGATTGCCCCTTCCCAGTAAACCTCTCTCATTGAGCTCAAATGATCCTTTCTTGTCTATTTCTTAGAGCTCAGATCTACCACAGATGGAAAGAGAGAGCAAGCAAATTAAGCTTCGACAGCCCTACTCATCAAAGAAATACAGTGAAACCTCAGCTCTGGAGATGGGAGACAGGTTGGCACAGAGGAAGGAGCCTCAAGCAGATGTCACACTTAACCCAAAGCACAAGGGAATTTACATGCTACACATTATGTAGTTAGTAGTATCTGCTTTCTCCTTTGATGCCCACACAGTGATTCTCTGCCAGATGTTTTTTTTGCATTTGGGGTTCAGGTTGGAGAGTGACAAAGATAACCCATGTCAGATTCTTGAAAACAAAGTGAAAATCCTTTGTGCACCTATCAGGATTGCCAAAAGGGGCTAAGGACTCCTAAGAGTGAGCTGTGGTACTTCAGCTCTTACAGTGTGTCCATGGGACTGGACCACTGGAACACGTCTCAGCTCACCACTCAACTGATGGAAAGATGACACAGGGCTCCTCATTTCCAGTATCTAAGGGCTCAGCAATATCTCATCAGAGGGCCCCTAATTCCCCAAGGGACCTAAACGTCCTCCTTAGCAAAGGACTAGGTCCAGAGCAAACCAGTCAATCATCCTATCCCAGGAGGCATACCAATGACCTTGAGGCCCAGGGTCCTCTCCCTAAGGTCAGCAAAATGCATTGTGGGAGTTTCATAGTCACCGATGTTCAGGATGTGGATTTTTGTCTTCAACATCAATCAGGCCTTTTTTGTTCAGCATTGTTGCGACTATGTCAAGAAACCTTTGCTCTGTCTATACCAAGGGAAAGCCAAAGAGGTTCTTTGGAGCTGCCAATCTACTTTTTGGCACCCTGGCCAAGAGTCCCTGTGAAATTCAGATTCATTCCTTTATTGATTCATTTCTTCATCAAACAATTTGCTAAAGATATACTTATGTACAAAGTCAGGGCTTGGCACCATAAGTAAATCACAAACATGCTTTCAAGACAGCAAAATGTGCAATGAGTGCATTAATGGAGTTTGGGGAACAATCAATGGAGGGTCCAGAAACCAAAGGAAGAAAGCCTCCCAGTTTTACCTGGGATGGAGGTGGGGGGGAGGCAGTGGGGGAGACTTCACAGGGTAAAGATCTATGAACCATCTTAAAGCATGAGTGCAAACGGGGCTGAGGGGCAGGAGGGGCACTCCAGACAGAGGGGAAGCATAGAGGAAAACGGGGCATGAAATAATACTGCATACCGGGGAAGCTTTAAATAGTACACAGGGTGTTCACATTTGAACACTGAGAACAGTTCTCCGGAGTCTCTAAGTTAAGAGGGCTCCAAATACCCCTGCAAGGCTCAGGGTAAACACCAGGGCAGTGGGCAGCATTAGCTTTCTGGACCTTGGCTGGCCAAAACGCTGCCTGGCTGGGTGTCCCTCCCTCTGCCCCCAGCCCTCCCACTGATTTCTCCCATGTCCCACCCCCAGGTCAGGAATGGAAGCCTCTCGGAGCTGTCCCGACAGCCAGGTGGATGAGAAAAGGGTAGTGTTGAGCTGGAAAAAATAAACTCTACACTAAGTTACTGAAAGATGTTTTGAAACAGACTATCCTAGCCGGAAGGACATTGTGGGGCATGGGGGAAGGGAGGTCTATTTATCTTGCACCTGGAGAGCCTGAACAACTTTCAGTTTGTGACCTTAATTAAATGAGACACTGACATGGGAAGGTTTTCAGTTCTTTACAAAATGAAATGAGAGAAATGAGAAAAAAAAAAAACAAAACACCACTCCTAACCTGGCTAGGGGCCTGATACCACGCTCTGCTTTGCCACATCCACTAGCCTGTTTCACCTTCACAGCAGCCGAACAAAACAGCTGGTGGTTGGCCTCATCTCACAGAGAAGGAAACAGGCTCAGAAAGAGAGCTAGCGACTTGTCCGTCGCATAGAAATGACATGGATAATTTAAGTCTTGACTGAACAACATCAAGAGACAGTTCGGGAGGCAGACTTCTTTACATTTCTGTCATTGGCAGTATTTCAAGTAAAAAAATTACATATTATTGTCCATGTTTTGAGACCTGGAACTATTGCCTATATTTCTTTTATTTTTTCTCATAATGTCTGGTTCAGTGTTCAGGACACAATAGGTGCTCAGTAAATTCCTACTAGTGATTTGTTAATTCAGGCTTGCTCACCAGCATCCATTTACCATTCTCCAACTTGGTTCTCATTTATAACATTTATGATGTCATAACTAACATGAACTATTTTCCAAGACTCTTCTTTTCTCTAAAGTGGTCGTTCTTACCCGGGGTGATTTTCCCCCAGGGGACATCTGGCAATGTCTAGAGACATTTGGGGTTGTCACAAATGGGGCTGGGTGTTGTTACTGGCATCTAGTAAGTAGGAGGCCACGGATACTGTTCAGTATCCCACAAGGCACAAGATATGACAGACTTATCTGGAACCAAACATTAATACTGTTGCTGCTAGAAGCACTGGTCTAGAGGGTAGCAACATTTTAAAAGTGCTGACAGAATTGCTAAGGCCATTTCTCCTGTGGAAGAAACTAGATGGCTTTCCTGCCTAAATGCATTTCACACAGACCACCTATTAGGACAGAACGTCCACAGGCCAAATCTGGCTTACAACTGTGTTCTGTTTGGCTAGCTTTGTAGAAGTTTTCCAAAAAATGTGTTGCCAACATTTAAAGATAAAAAGATCTGGATTTCTGCCTTGTCTTGAACAGTCAGAAGATCTGACAACCCTGGTTTCTGGTGACCAACTGAGAGAGATGATATGTAAAATATTTAACAATTGACCTAATAGGGCAGCAGCCACTCAGAATGTATACCCAGCCATCTAGAATGGATGTCCACCATAAAAGACAGTGACAGCCCCCAGGGAGTGATGCCTGCCCAGCCACTGGCATCTCTGGGACTCCCTACCCCTCCCTTGTGTCTCCTCACTTCTGAGGCTTGCCTCCGTCATCTCAATCCTCCAATGTTTTTCTTAGGCAGACTTAATGGGAAGGTGAAGTCGTCATCAAAAGTGGGGAGAAAAAAATGACTGCCTGTTTCAAGGAAAAAAAAATACTGGCCTACTTCTCTCTTTCAATTCTATACTTAGCCCCTGTGATCTTTGAACTTGTGGTCACTATTTTAGCTTAAACAAGTTCTCTTTTAAAATGTGGAAATTCTCCTGAAGGACTAAGGCTGGTAGGAAATTTTGCTTTCTATAATCTTCCTTGCTTTCCTCTTGCAATAGAGCTAAGGTCAGCTGCTTGAGGAACTGGTGCCAGGGAATGAAATGAATAAGGTGAATTTGGTTGGCGGGACTCATGCAAAGCAGCTATTACAAACGTGGGGCCATGGATACTGGCTCTCCTTGCTCCTTCCAGAAGGTGAGTGGAGGGAGGAAAACCCTGCTGGTGCTACTAGCTCCATCTCCAAACTCATTTCCTGCCTGTACCTCTGGAGGCACAGAGATTTCCAGAAAGGCAGGGGCTCAACCCTTGGGTGGAGTTTGATCAAACAGAATCCAGTCTGAAGGCATTGGAAAGGCAGGCAGAGAGGGCATCAGGAGACAGAGGAAAGGAGCAAAAAGAGACATTGAAAGGTGCCAAAGAAACTCCTGGTTGCAGACCTGCCTAAGGCAGTGGGGACAGCGTGCTTCAGACAAATGCTGGGCTTTGATGCTTACCAAAAGCTCATACAGGCATGAGTCTAGGTGGAATCAAGCCCTACACTAAAGCACAGATGCTTGTACCTATACCCTCTGCCCTTTTGCTGAAGCGATTTTAAAAGAATTCCTGACCCTTCTGTAGGTTTAACCTCAGTTGTCCCGAAGTAGAGCACACATTCTTCCCAGAATGTTCTTCTGGTATGAGAGAATACATTTTCCCCATTTGATACTGAAAGGAAACCCCTGACTTCTCCAGTGCACCTCTACCTTAAGGAGAACCATATACACAAGGAGGATAAAGTCTTTGACACCAAATTAAGAAAGTCAACACCCTTTGTTGAACATTGTTATGTGCCAAGTACCGTGCAAGACAATTTACATATACCACTTCTGACCCTCCCATGGGTCCCACTAAAGGAGGTGTAATTATTTCCATTTTATAGATGAGAAAACATGCCCCAAGTAGTCCAAGATCATGTGGCTAATCAATGTTTTGGCTGAGAGCCAATCTTGACTTGTTTCATGCCAATGTTTATGCTCATTCCTCTCCAAGCTCTGGTACCCAAGACCCCTCTAAATTCAGGGGTCACATTCAACAGGTAGGAAGGAGACCCACACCAAGTGCCAGCTGTAAGCATCCTCTCAGTACCACCTCTCCAACTCTTACCTGGCCTACCTGAATGATACTTTGGGAGAATCCGGGACAAGTCTCTCCTTTGAGAGTGGGATGACCAATGTTGTATCCCCAAGACATTCACCCACTTGAGTCATTGTAATCATAGCTACTGGTCTTGAACATCTACTTTTCAACTACTTAATAATGCTCTTTACAGAGGTGATCTTTAATTCCCTTCCCCCATTTCTCAAGTGTTCAAATAAAGCTCAGACATGTTAAGTTGCCTGCCTGATGTCACAAGGAGAACAAGTGACAGAGTCAAATTTCAACCAAGACTCTTTGACCTCATGTCCATAGTCTTTCCACCCCACTCTGTGGTCCACCCATTTTGTAATATGGTCTGGAAAATCCAGTGCCCGGTTAGTCCCTGAATCTTGCCTGCTGCAGTTGGAAAGAACCCATCATGACATTTGATTTTGGTCTGAGAATAATCCTGTTTCTGTGTGCTCACTGGGAGTTTCAGTGGGTCTGTTGATCTGTTTAACTTCCTCCTTTGGGTGGTTTGCAAAGGGCACCTGTAGGTGGGTTCCCCAAGGCCAAGTCTCCCCTAAGAGGCACTGAAGCCCTTCTTGGTCTGCACGGAGGAGGCTGAAGGGGTTAGGAGGCAAACATAAGATGTCGACACTTCCCTCCTCTCCATCTCCATGTCCCTCATTCTTATCAGGGAATATCTCAAAAGGCTCTGAGATCTATTTCCTTTGGAACTTAAAGTGAAGTGTGGGGTTGCACCACTGGGCCCCAGGGTGAGGGAAAGGGAAAGCCATGCTAGAGCCTGTTAGTACAAAAGAGCTCAGTCCTCACCTTTGTAAATGTGAAATTCACAAATCCGCCCTGGAAATTCAAGAGAAGGTTGGATTTTCGGGAGCCACAGTTCCCAGAGGCTTGGGTTGCGTTGGGGTCAATGTTGAAGTATCTCTGAGGTGAAAAAACCTAAACCAGATAAAATAGATCAGATCAATGAGATTTCAAGGAAAACTCTAGCTTGGGAACCAGAAGCACAGCTAGTTAGTGAGCCTGAAACTCAAGTCTAGTGAGAGTTCACTTGAAAACTTCCAAGTCCCCAGAAAATCTCTCTCATTTCCAAACTGCTATGTTCAAAAGATTTTTTAAAGAAGGAGTTCTCCCACAGAGAGCATTCCTTGAGAGTTCATTTATAGCCAGTCTGTTCCTGATACACTGCGTGGAATTTAATTTTTGTTAAATTAAACACATTACAAGGTAAGTGTGTTACTAGAGTTTTACAAGGAAAGATCTTGTTGTCTAATGTACTTCTGTTTCAAATGAAAACCTGAATGTGGAAGTTTCATGAAACCTGTGCCAAAAAAAAGAGAAAGTATTATTTTTATGGTGATTCTTTTAGTAAATCAAATAATCTTAACCCCACCCCCACCTCTTCTAATCCTCTTGTTAACCTGGAATTTTGATGTGAATGTCACAGCTGGCTGGAACCATGGAGACCATGTAAGTCAAGCCCTTCCCTTCACAGGAGAGTTGCTGAGGCTTGAGGTCAACAGGAGGGGCAGGGCCAGGCTGGGGTCAATGCAGAACACACCCCAACACCCTGCCCACGTTGGCTAAAAGTGAGAGGTGTGCATGGTTACGATTTTGGTGTGTGCCCTCCACTAGCAGGTTGCTACCAGTTTCTATTCTTATACGCATTCTAAAACAGATTCATCTTTTCATGGAGCACCTTGGAGAAAGAGGAGCTTGTAGCTATTTATTTCATTCAAAGACGCAAGATGCAGGGGGAATGTCTATTCTTAGCAAGACACCCTCCCTCACACTTTTTGAAGGCAGTGTTACAGTCCTATGGCCCCAACTTACCGACTCTGTGTCTTGAACCATTAGCTCTATCCCCATCTCGGCTTTGATACAGAGCCTGCTTCCATTTAGAACTTGGTACATTCCAGTCTTGGCTGACGAAGGCCGAGGTGCAAGAGTGGGCCCGGAAGTCGTGGCGGCAGGTGAGGCCGTTTGGGTAGTGTTGTGTGCAGCTGTGGCTGGGCCTGGGGCATGACTGGGTTGAGCAGACTGGTGACTGCTTGTGCTGTTATGCGGTGGGGTGGACAAGGTTGCTGGAAGGGCGGTCTGGTTCCTGGGTTGGGTGGTTTTCCTAGTTGTGTGGCTGGCAGTCGATGGGCTTGTTCCTGTCGTATGGGCCGATGGAGGGAAGGTGGTTGGCGGTGAACCTGGGGCTGCACTGGGACCAATGGTAGCCTCAGTGAGAGAAGCCGCTGTGTGTGAGTTATTGGGTGTGGCCAAGGTTGTGACTAGGGTGTGGGTTGTTGGTCTGGTAGTCGGGGTGCTGTTTGTAGTTAGCAAGGACGTTGTTACTAGAGTTTTTACTGTTGTGTGTGTGGTTGGGAGCTCAGAGCTGGAGGTTGGGGCAGCTCTGTGAGAGGCGGTGCGACCATCCATTGATCTGGCTGCTGACGTTTGGCTAGGGACGTGGTGAGTTAGGGATGTGGCCTCTGCTGTCGCTGCTGTTGTAGGTAGATAGTCCCCAGTTTCTGGAAACACTTGTGCTGTTATTTGACTGCCATAATGCAGAATCACTGCAAATTAGGAAACAAAAGTGTTACCACATTATGAATTCACATTGGTGAGTCCTTCCACCATCCCCATTTTAATGTTTCTTCACTACAAATTAAGATGCATTTCTTTATTTACTTTTCTCTTTGAGATAGTGACCTTATTACACACACACACACACACACACACACACACTCAGAAATGTGATTCCTGGATCACATGGTAGTTCTACTTCTAATTCTTCCAAAGATAAATATGATTTATTTTATTATTTCCAAACATGCTCATTTACTTTTATTGAGAAACATGCATATGTTTAGATTTGGGTGAAATTTATAAAGATATAACAATGAAGTGAAGATCACTGAAGATTCTACCATGAGGCCACAACTTAAAAGTTTGGGTTGCAACCATGTTTTTTACAGGGTTGTGACCACACTGCAGATATTCTTCTATGTCTAGTCCCTTTGTCTGTATGGGGTGTGGTACTAACACTGTAAAGTGGTCATACTTAGCTAGATATCTAAGTGTGGATACCCCTTCATTCCCCATCTTCCCTGTGAATCCAGACAGTTCTGGAAGGAGAGTGTTCCTGGGTGGGGTGCTGCTGTGATGCTCTAATAGAGCTGGACAGCATGAACGGTGGTAATAAAGACTTACACAGAGATGTGTAGTTTGCATACAACCATACAATCCCAGGTTTGAAAGGGGTCTTGATGATTATCTAGTCCAAACCCTAATCTGATGTATAAATTGTACCTATGAATATTTGCCATGTGTTCATCCAATCGATGCATAATTACCTCAAATGATGGTAGATTTGTTTCCCTTCCATTTTGTATTTTGCTATGAGTGTTTGTAAAGATAGACCTGTTCTTGTCATTTCTTTACTTCACCCTTTGAATGGTCCAGGCTTTCTCCAGTAGGAAAGAAAGAAGGACAGCCCACCAGATGCTGTCCTTCGTAGTTTGGCTTAGATGCCAGTCTTCAGAGAGTCCTGACATCCTTATATAAATAGTTCCCTACCCTACAATTCCCCTATCACAATGTTATATTCATTGCCTGCACTGCACTAACCACAACTGGTAATTATATAAAGGGATGGTACTAACATATTTAATAGTAAGCCTGATCACCCAGTGTGTACCAGCAGAATAATAGCCCTGATTATATGTTTATTTATTGGTTGGTTTATTTATTGACCGTGCATCTCTCCCACTAGATTAAAAGCAACCTCAAGGTGGAGATTATGTGTATTTTTTTCACCACCAGTACTTATGCATAGAAAGTGTTCAGTGCATATGATTTGGATGAATAGATAACTGGATAGGTAAATTAGGATAATAGCATTGTAGACCGTCTAGGATTATTGCAAGGCTCAAACAAATGGGTTTAAATGAAGTCATCCTGTGGGATGGGTGGCTCAGTGGGTTAAATCCTCTGCCTTTGAGTCAGGTCATGATCTCAGGGTCCTGGGATCGAGCCCTGCATAGGGCTCTCTGCTCAGCAGGGAGTCTCCTTCCCCTTCTCTTTCTGCCTGCCTCTCTGCCTACTTGTAATCTCTGTCTGGCAAATAAATAAATAAATAAATAAATAAAATCTTTAAATAAATAAATAAATGAATTCGTCCTAGACCATCAAGAATACCTACAACATGTGTTATTGTCACAGGTTCTCTACTGGGACCTTCCTTAGGGATGGAAGGCCTCTGGCTCTTTTCCACCCAGAGTAGTTCTTCCCTTGCCTCCTCCCAAGCACAGAGTAAATCAGAAAACTGAGCAAAATGCAGATGATGTTCCTTGAGAATTTAGGATCAGGCACACTGAGAGATGGCTCTGTCTCTTCAGTGCTGTGGTTTCATCATATTTGCCCATGATATTTACATTCACTGCAGCTGGAGCTCCCCGGTGCTGGCCAGTGAGTTGGGAAAACACGGGTAAAAGGGAAAGGAGATCACTCTATGCTGGTGTTTGGAGTTCTGAAGTTCGTACATAATCAAAATCATCCATAAACTCCTTTACTGTCTCCCTCTTTCATTCATTACATTTCTAAGTGGTTATTTTTCCTGTAGTAATAGTAGTAAAGCATCTAAGTTATTGGACACTTACTACATGACAGGCCTTAGGTCAAGGGTCATCTTTCACCAACTCCTCTCAAAAACCCTCTGTTGGTTCTATCTTTATCAACCCTTCAGATGAGGGAATTCATGTTTAGAAAAGTCCCATCGACTTGATCATAATCCCACAACTAGTGTATTCTGGAGGTAAGACACCTAGTAAATTTTGGAGGTGAGACTTGAGCCCCTGTCTGAACCAAAGCCTGGCCTTGGATTTTGGATAGGTGGAGGTGGTGTTCATCACTGGGAAGAATGGTGAGAGAAGAGACAAAAGCAGAGAAGCAAAGAGTAGGTGCCTCTCCAGTGACACCATATCGCCAGACCCTCATAATGGTGGTCTTTGATAAGCTTTTCAAAAGCTTATATGATACAATCGTGATTATTTTCCAGAAGAAAAGTTCATACTTCAAGCCCATTATAATGCTTATGAATTATTTCTGCATAGCTGGCTTGAAAAATGAGAAAGACAAAAGCACCAGTTTAAATTGCCTTGAATAACCTTTAAGAAAGGCTTATTAATGACATTAAGTTATGTGAGACTATTTACTAAATGGGGTTTTTTTTGTATCTAAAAATGGTCATTTGGATAATTTGTATGATACTTGAGAGTTGTGGGTTTTATGGACAGTAGGTTTTCTTTGGAAGCCTTCATAAAATCACTATATGTGGAAACTTTATGCCTGCATTGTAGAGCTTGGAGCAAGATCTTTCCTTTCAAGATTGTTATGAAGGTTGACAGTCGTGGAAGACTTATTTTTACAATTCATTTGGGCTAAACCTGAGTTGCTAGTTCCTCAGTCATGACCTCAACATAAACCCTATTAAGTTTATACTATCACTATGGAGAAAGGGAATTCACTCCCAGATGTACTCTTGAGGAATATCTTAGAGTGATTAGCAAAGATTGCTGTAGAGAACTCTGGGAGACTAGAAAGCACTTGCCTTTTGTTCTTTTGGGAGGATCATTAGATCCTTCATAAAAATCCCACTGTCCATGTTTTATGCTTATGAGCTAAAGCACACCTTTCTCAACTGAGTAGAATATCCTCACTGAGTAGCACACCCTTTAAAAGGGGGAGCCTTTCTCATAATGTAATTAAAAGTCCTCTCTCAGTAGTGATAAATGAACTCAAACAAGGGAGGAAAAGCACACTGGTTGTTCATGAATGCACAGCCTCCCAAACAGAACAAGATGACTCATGGCACCTGTCAAGATATACTTGGTGTGCAGGAAGTATATATGGGGTGGCTGGATGTGATGGCAGTCATGGTGTCTTGACATCGTGTATGGCCTTGCAGTAGGCAGAAGCCGGGGCCAGCAGGTGGCTCGACCGAAAGTGTCAGAGTGTGTTACAGATTGAACCAGAGTGTGTTCCCAGAGAGAACTGGGAAATATTGTTCTAACGGTCCTCTCCTTCCCCTCTGCAGCTTCTCTTCTCCCCTTCTCATTTCCCTGTAGAAGAGTGGGGTATAAAAGATGGGCAGGTGATTAGACGGAAAACTGAAATGAGTTAGTATGCTGCTCATTATATATAATACATTCTTGAAAGTTCACATATTAGGTAGTTAATAGAAATAATGCTCTGAAAAATACTCTGTTTTATAAAGTCCATGTATATGAACACACATATTTGACCAATCTTCATCAAAATTGGGTCACAGTTCTTAAACAGGACCTTTGACTCAGTAAAGGCTTAGTTAAGTCACTGGTCTGTCTGAGACCACAAAGAGGGCAGTGGGCAGAAGCAAGGGTAGGGCATAGTTCAGAATCTGCCTCAACCCTTCCTCTTCAAAAGAACACAGCCCTGGAGTTCATATGCTGATTTGTCATGCCCACACCCTGAATCCCCTAGTATCTTCTCTCCAGGATTCAGGAGACTTAGGAAATAAGTACCCCTGAACCTAGATCCAAGGCTTGGATTCCTCTAGATGATAAGCTGCAGGAAGAGGTGCTAGAAGATTTGGATTCCCCTACAACCCATAGAAAGAGCTGAGAGATGACTCACAGCCCAGCCCTGGGAAAGTCAGTGACCATGCAAGGGCTTTTTCTCTAGGTACTTCCCGGAAGGCTGGTACTTCCCAGATAGCCTTTGTTCAGTGTCCCTGTCACACCCAATTCAGCAGATCCATAGGAGCTTCTTCTGAGCCAGGCTCCATACCAGACACTGGGTCTTTGTTTTCAGGGCTCAATACCTTGTGAGGCAGACTCATAAGTGGACCCCATTCCTCAGTGTGACAAGCATATTACAGAAGGAGGCCCTGAGTGCTATAAGGTGGGGTGGGAATCCAACACCAAGACAAATTCTTTAGGCAGATAAGAAAGTAAGTGGTATCCCAGGCAGGAGGAAAAGTATATGCAAAGACACTGGGTCTTAAGAGCCTGCTAGGTCTGGAGAACAGCAAGGGGGTAAGCATGATGGGAATATAAGGAAGAGGGAGATGTCTGCAGTTAGGAACAGAGTTGGGAAGTAAATGGAGCCCCATGGCCACACCTAGGGGCAGGAAATGGAATTTTAGCCCCTAAATACTTTTTCCTTCCCAGGGAGCGGAGGCAGCCCCAGCTGGGTGCAGCAGGAAGACTGTTTCTGGATGTGTGAGGCAGCAGGGGTGGGCCCTTAGTAAGATTCTGTTTACAGTTTCACAATTTAACCTTCAATCTTTTAGCAAAAAGATATAAATCTTACCTCTGTTACTTTCTGTGGGACTTGAGATTCAAAGAGAACCCTTATACAGAAGTAGCTCCAGTCCTGTGGCACAAACTGCTGGCTAACTACTCCCAAATCCAGCCTCCCCTTTTTCCTTAGTAACAAAACCACAAATTCAAGCTGAGCACTTGCTGCCTGGAATAAAGAATGCTACCTCCAAGACTCCTTTCCAGCTGGGTGGGAATGTGTAACTGCATTTGAGCCAAAGCAATAGAAGTGGTGGGGTTATATGGGCCTTCTGGGAATGTTGCTGGAAGGGGGGTGTCCATCACCTATGTACCCTCTCTGTTGCCTTTATGTTTTCCTTTTCAAACCAGCCTACAACTGGTATGTGATGGCTGGAGTTCCAGCAGACATTTAGAACCATGACAAGACCTTGCAGATGGGAGTCCCACACTGGACGGAGGGTCCACACTAGTGAGCTCCTGCACTGGACCAGTTATGGATTCTTCTGGACTTGTTTTCACATGAAAGAGAAACACACACTTATTTTGCTCTTATTTGTCTATAAGAAGCAGTTAAATCTAAATGGAACCGATACAAATTTAAATTCCCTCATTTTGTGGGGGAAATAGAGCAGGGCAGCAAAGTGAGTGGATAAAGACTACAGAGCCAGTTTACCTAGAAGCTATGTCTCTCCTACGAAAATGTCCAATGGTTTTTGCTCATCTCCAATTCAAGTATGTCTTGAACCTATGTGTGCAGGGTCCTGAAACTAGGCTTCCTGGATGCAAATCTCAGGGCTGCCACTTGCTAGTTGAGTGACCACGAGGCATTCCTTAACCTGCCTCAGTACCCTCATCTGGAAAATGGGGGCCCTTCACACACTTTGCTCACTCGGTTCACCCTGGAGAATCCACAGCTCAGAGAAGAGAGGGCAGTAGAAGTGTTTCCTCTCCACCTCCCCAGGAATTTATTGAGCACGCACTGCATTTCCGAACCTGCCAGGCATCTGCTCACAGGTCACAGAGGCTGACTGCTAGACTGTGATCTTTTGCTTTTTTATTAGCGTAGATTTTGCCTTTTGCCTCTAGAAGAATGTGAAACTCTATTTCTGAAAACGTGGCAGAAGTAAAACAGCCAGGATGAGGACATTGCCCTGACCCTTCACCCAACTTTCCTGACAATTCATGCCACAATCGAGCGCCTCTGCTTCCCTCTGATGGAGTGTGTTAGTGGGGCCACTGGTTCCCCTCACATGTTCAACTCAGTGCTTCTAGAAGGAATTGTGAACTAACCAGCAACTAGGTAATGGCACACAGGAGGACTCAATGTCCTAGAGAGAAAACCCTCTTTGTGAAAGCAGGCAGTGGGCACATAAAATAATCATCAAAAGCCCAGTTTCCCAAACAGCTTCTCTGACCTGAAGTATAATAGTAATTTTTTTTTTTTAAAGTCTTGACTGCTTGGCTTATACCTCTCTGAAATGGCACAATTTGCCAGACCACATCTCATTCATATTCACAGTTCACTGTTTATATAATGTAAACACAGCACTTCCGTTTGAGAAAAACAGGAAAAGCAAGGTCTAATGTGTTTAGCAAGAGCCCAATTTCTAAAGTCTGGCTCAGTTTTCCATCTCTTAAATCTAAGCGATTTCCAAAACTCTCCCTGATAAGGTGCTCGGAAGCCATTTGGGGACCAGGTTTAGTGTCACTGTCTTCTGGAGTTGACACCTCCTCTGCCTGACTCACGGAAAACAAGTCCAAACTGTGAAAGCCCTTGGGAAAAACATGAAAGCGTACTCCACACATTTAAGATAATAAGGAGGAGATCTTCCCAAGCCACACACCTAGAGTAGCTGAAGCCATACAGCTATCTCCAGCCCGTCTGGTCCCTGGCACTAGAATGCATTTGAGTCGAACAGGACCAGAGGTAGGATGGCCACCATGGAAAACCACGGGCATCACTCACCAGCCAGGGACATGAAGAGCACCACCACTGCAGAGAGCTGCCAGGGCATGGCTGCGGAGCCAGAGATAACCGCTTGTCACCAAGGGCTGGGCTCTGCTGCTGCTCCGCGGCCTCAAGCAGCACCTCTCCCTCTTCTGAGTAGCACGAGCTTAATTCCAGGGCAGGCTCCAGAACAAAGAAGATACCTCTCTTCACCCCTCTTTCACTTATGGCAGAGAAACCAACGTCACTTTCATTATGACAAGTAGCTGAAACGCCCTCTCAAGGGGTAGGCGGAGTGGGGAGGGAAACCAGAAGTGGCCCTTGTGTGAAAGCAGCCACTTTCATCTCTGCCCTAGGTGTTGTGAGGGGTGGGCAGTACCCACCCCCCTCCTACTCCAGCCGAGGCGAAGGGCATCTGAGACCATTTCTGCAGAAGAGATGGAGGATCTGTGGCAGTGCCAACTCCCTTCTCACAGAAGATGGGTCTCCATTTTTCTCTAAGATCTTGAGTACATTTCTCCTCAGCCGGGAGAAAAACAGCCCCTCAGTCATGAAGGTGAGCAGATGTCTGAAAACTCAGTGGTGAGAACACTGTTTCTGTGTGTATTCATGAAAAGTCTGAGGTAACTGCTTTATGCCCATGGCCACCTCGCCTTGTGGAGACCATAAGGAGTCCGAGCTTAGGAGTCAGGGAGAGCTGGGTTTGAATGTGGCCACCAGTTGTATGGTCTTGGGTAATGCCTCTGAGCCTCAGTTTCTCCTGCCGTATAATAGGGATCATATTGCCTACTCCCAAGATGTTTACCAGGAACACACACACAAAAAAACCTCAATATCTTGGAAAAGCAACCTTTCCATGTCCTCTCTCCTTCCTCTACTAATCAGACAGAAAAATGATGGTCTATCTCTTAAGACTGTGAGTCCCAGTGAGGAATACACATTTAGGAAGTATATTAGGATTATCTTCTGATTACTAGGTTTAAGGCTTTCAGCTTAGTCTCAAATAATTTCCTGAAAAACAACTTTGGCTATAATAATTTTATCATATTATGTTGCTCTAAACACTCTAACCAAATTTGCCAGAGTAGTGTGTTTCCAAATTGGATTTTTATGGTGGAAGGTGAAAATTAATGTGTGTCAGTTGATCTAATTTTTGCAACTACCTGCCTAATATTCTGGACTTTGAGTCAATTTATTATACAGACAATAATTAAGCACATACTATATGCCAGGTATTCTTCTTACTCCATTTAAGTCCTACAGCCACCCTATGTGGGCACTGTTATCATTGCTGTCTCATTTCACCAATGGGGAAACTGAGATCTGAGAGGTTAGGTGACTTGCCCAAAGTCACTTAGGTAATATATGAAGAAATTGGGTTGTAAATCCAGTTTGGCTTGAGAGTCTAGGATTTTAAGCATCACGTTGTACTAAGTGTTCTAAACTAGAATATAATATAAACTTTCAAGTTGCTCGATACCTAGATGAGAAACAATACTTACTAATATAGGATAATAGCCAGAGTGACTGATCAGTTGTTTGTTGCTTAGAGCTACACTAAATGAGAAAAGGAATAGTCAGAAATGACTTGGTTGTTGTTGGGCCTCAGAGAGACTTTGAAGGTTGTAGGGGATGTGGATAGTTGGAGAATAATAATAATATTATTTCTAATAGTAGTAGTAGTAGTAGTAGTAGTAGTAAAAGTATTTCTATATAAGGAATCTCTACTATGTACCTAGCACTGTGTAATACATATGGTACTCTTCAAGGTGGATTTTTTTTTTTTAAAGTAGGCTCCAACGCAGGGCTTGAACTCAAAACCCTGAGATCAAGACTTGAGCTGAGATCTAGAGTTAGACACTTAACCAACTGAGCCATCCAGGTGCTCCTCAAGGCAGATTTTTTTTTTTTAAAGATTTTATTTATTTATTTGACAGACAGAGATCACAAGTAGGCAGAGAGGCAGGCAATGGGGGGAGGGGGGAAGCAAGCTCCCTGCTGAGCAGAGAACCCAATGCAGGGCTCACTCCCAGGACCCTGGACCATGACCCCAGCTGAAGGCAGAGGCTTTAACCCACTGAGCCACCTAGGCACCCTTCAAGGCAGATTTTTTTTAAAAAATTCCAATTTTATTGATGTGAAAACTGAACCACCCAGCATCATGCAATAGGCCAAGACTGGCATCATGACCTACTTAGCCCTGAAGTCTGTGCCCTTTCTCCTAGCACCCAGGAAGCAAAATCTCTTGAGTGGTTATAGCCCTGACTGGAGAATACTGGAGAAAAAGTGGGGAATATGGTTGAAAGGTCAAGTTAGTGTCATTTTGGAAAGGCCAAAAACCCAGACTGAGGAGTTCAGCCTCAACCCTAGAGGACATGGGGTCACTGAAAGTTGTACATGGAAGCAGCAGTTAGCCTGATACATAGTAAGGGCTCTGTGGCTTTAGGAAAGAAGGCTCAACCATTGATTCATTCAACATTTACTGGAGGGTCTCTGAAACCAGTCTCCTGAATAGGTCAGAGGATCAGAGTTTTGGAGTTATTGGGACTCCTGTCTTTGACTAGAGGAGAGATGCCCCAGTTGGGTGTTTCAGAAGCTACTGGAAACTCTAAGCACTGTGTCAGATATATTCCATAAATTTTGGTATGTTATAATTTCATCCCAAATTATTTTCTAATTTCCAATGTGATTTCTTCTTTGACCTATTATTAGGGTTAAGAGTTTGATTTTGGATTGCGGTGAAGATGGCGGAGTAGCAGCTGAGACGACATCAGGTAGCAGGAGATCAGCTAGATAGCTTATCAAAACATTGCGAACACCTACAAATCCAACGGGAGATCAAAGAGAGGAAGAACAGCAATTCTGGAAACAGGAAATCGACCACTTTCTGAAAGGTAGAACTGGCAGAGAAGTGAATCAAAAGCGACGGGAGGGTAGACCGTGGGGGAGGGGCCGGCTCCCGGCCAGCGGCGGAGCAGCGGAGCACTAAATCGGGACTTTGAAAAGTCTGCTCCACGGAGGGACATCGCTCCAGAGGCTAAACCGGGGTGAAGCCCACGCGGGGTCAGCGTGGCCCCAGGTCCCGCAGGGTCACAGAAGGAGCGGGGGTGTCTGAGTGTCGCAGAGCTAGCAGGTATCGGAGCGGGAAGCCGGCTACAGAGACAGAGCCGAGGAGTGAGCTATCAGCTCGGGGTTACCTTGGACCGGTCGCGGGCTGGGTGAGCTCGGAGCACGGCCAGGGGCGTGGGAGATGGGAGTAGCCGGAGCCTTTCTCTGAGGAGTGGAGCCCCGAATCTCAGCTCTTCCGGGCCGGAGACTAGAGGCCGCCATTTTCATTCCCGTCCTCCGGACTCTACGGAAAGCGCTGGAAAGCGCTCAGGGAACAAAAGCTCCCGAAAGCGAAGCCGAGCGGATTACTTAGCCCGGCCCCTGGTAAGGGCGGTGCAGCTCTGCCTTGGGCAAAGACACTTGAGAATCACTACAACAGGCCCCTCCCCCAGAAGATCAAAGGAAATCCAGCCAAGACCAAGTTCAGTTAACAAGGAGAGCAGCAGAACTCCAGAGGAGGAGAAAGCAAAGCGCGGAATTCATGGCTTTCTCCCCATGATTCTTTAGTCTTGCAGTTAATTCAATTTTTTCTTTAAAGGGCATTTTC